>JAGTYA010000471.1:0-24418 GCA_024291935.2 Okapia johnstoni | reverse complement strand
TTCCCAGGTGCAAGAGGTGTTTGGCTGTGAAGACGCCAGAAACAATGGCTCTGCTCCCAGGGCCTCTCCTCAAGTTTCCCAGTCAGGAACAGACCTAGTCTCCAGAGCTCTCTGCTACAGAGCAGACAGGGAAATAGAGCTCCTGAGCGGGTATCCTTGATGCTTCCCTTGCAACTTGGGAAAATGCCGCATACCCATCTCGCTGCTGGGGCCTAGGCACGGTGGCCCGCCTCTTATCACTGACTTTCCAGGTATCACTTCCCAGCCCCTTGTGGATTTTCATCTCCAGATGCAGCCTTGCAGGTCCTCTTCCTTAGAGTCAAAAAAGGTAGGTAGCCCAAGGGGACTTGCTTTATTCATCTTTTCCCTGGTGCAAGAGTTGTGTTTGGCTGTGGAAACGACGGCCAGAATAATGGCTCTGCTCCCAGGGCCCTATGGCAGTTTCTCCAGTCAGAACAGACCTAGACTCCCAGAGCCCTCTGCTACAGAGCAGGACATGGGGAAATAGCGCTACTGAGAGTGTTCCTTCACGTTCCCAGGGCACTGACGAAGCTTACCTACCTGGGCTTTGGGCCTAGGCAACTGTGGCCTCTTTCACTGACTTTCTAGGTATCAACTACTCTCATTTCCCAGCCCCTTGTGATTTTTCAGGCCAGATGCAGCCTTGCAGGGTCTCCTCCTTAGAGTCAAAAAAGGTAGCCCAAGGTACCTGCTTATTCAGTCTTCCCTGGTGCAAGAGATGTTTGGCTGTGAAGACGCCAGCAACAATGGCTCTCAGCATGCTCTGCTCTTTGCTCCCAGGGCCTCAAGTTTCCCAGTCCAGAACAGACCTAGTCCTCCAGAGCTCTCTGCTACAGAGCAGACATGGGAGAAATAAGCTCTGAGGAGGGTTCCTTGAGCTACCCCTGCAATGGTGGAAGTGCCTCCCTACCCAGGGCTTTGGATCCTAGGCACTGTGGCCGTCTTTTCACTGACTTTCCAGGTACTCACTTCCCAGCCCCTTGGTGATTTTCAGCCAGATTGCCACAGCCTTGCAGTGTCTCTTCTTCCTTAGAGAGTCCAAAATAAGGTAGCCCCAGAGAACTGCTTTAAATCCAGTCTCTCCTTGGTGCAAAGAGGTGTTTTGGCTGTGAAAGACTGCCAGAATCAATGGCTTCGTGCCCAAGGGCCTGCAGTTCCATTCTTCCCCGTTTGCAGTCAGAGTTTGGACTAGTCTCTCCAGAGCCTATCGGCTCGCTATAAAAGAGCAGACATGAATTCCCATAACTCCAGAGCAGAGCTCTCTGCTACAGAGCAGACATGGGAAAAATAGCTCTGAGGAGGGTGCCTTGAGGCTCCAGGCCACTGGGGAAGCCTTACCCGGCTTTGGAGCCTAGGCACTGTGGCCTTTTCACTGACTTTCCAGGTATCACTTCCCAGCCCCTTGTGATTTTCAGCCAGATGCAGCCTTGCAGGGTCTCTTCCTTAGAGTCAAAAAAGGTAGCCCAAGGGGACTGCTTATTCAGTCTTCCCTGGTGCAAGAGGTGTTTGGCTGTGAAGACGCCAGAACAATGGCTCTGCTCCCAGGGCCTCAGTTTCCCAGTCAGAACAGACCTAGTCTCCAGAGCTCTCTGCTACAGAGCAGACATGGGGAAAAAAAGCGCTGTGGAGGGTGCCTTCACGTTCCAGGGCACTGTCGAAGCCTTACCTGGGCTTTGGAGCCTAGGCACTGTGGCCTCTTTCACTGACTTTCCAGGTATCACTTCCCAGCCCCTTGTGATTTTCAGCCAGATGCAGCCTTGCAGGGTCTCTTCCTTAGAGTCAAAAAAGGTAGCCCAAGGGACTGCTTATTCAGTCTTCCCTGGTGCAAGAGGTGTTTGGCTGTGAAGACGCCAGAACAATGGCTCTGCTCCCAGGGCCTCAGTTTCCCAGTCAGAACAGACCTAGTCTCCAGAGCTCAACAAAGGGGCTCCAGCGCCTAGCTCTGAGGAACAGACCTAGTCTCCAGAGCTCACTACTACAGAGCACACATGGGGCAATAGCTCTGAGGAGTGTTCCGTGAGATTCCCTGGCTTGGGGAAGCCCTACTGGGCGATGGGGCCTAGGCACTGTGATCCCTTCCACTGACTTTTCAGGTAGCACATTCCACCCCTTGTGATTTTCAGCCACAGGCAGCCTGGCAGGGTCTCTTCCTTAGAGTCATAAAAGGTAGCCCAAGGTAGTGCTTATTCAAGCTTCCCTGGTACAAGAGGTGTTTATCTGTTAAGAAGCCACAGCCATGGGCCAGTTCCGAGGTCCTCGGTTTCCAGTCAAAACAGACCTAGTAGCCCTCAGAGCCCTCTGCTACAGAGCACACATGGGGCAATAGCTCTGAGGAGTGTTCCTTGAGGTTCCCTGGCTTGGGGAAGCGCTACCCCGGCGATGGCACCTAGGCACTGTGATCTCTTCCACTGACTTTCCAGGTAGCACTTTCCAGCCCCTTGTGATTTTCAGCCAAAGGCAGCCTGGCAGGGTCTCTTCCTTAGAGTCATAAAAGGTAACCCAAGGGAGTGCTTATTCAAGCTTCCCTGGTGCAAGAGGTGTTTGTGTGTTAAGAAAGCACAACAATGGGTCTGCTCCCAGAGTCTCAGTTTCCCAGTCAGAACAGACCTAGTAGTCTCCAGAGCTTTCTGCTACAGAGGACACATGGGGCAATAGCTCTGAGGAGTGTTCCTTTAGGTTCCCCAGCTTGGGGAAGCCCTACCCGGGCGGTGGGCCCTAGGCACTGTGGCCTCTTCCACTGACTTTCCAGGTAGCACTTTCCAGCCCCTTGTGATTTTCAGCCAAAGACAACCTGGCAGGGTCTCTTCCTTAGAGTCATAAAAGGTAGACCAAGGGAGTGCTTATTCAGGCTTCCCTGGTGCAAGAGGTGTTTGGCTGTTAAGAAGCCACAATAATGGGTCTGCTCCCAGGGCCTGAGTTTCCCAGTCAGAACAGACCTAGTATCTAGAGCTCTCTGCTACAGAGCACATATGGGGCAATAGCTCTGAGGAGTGTTCCTTGAGGTTCCCTGGCTTGGGGAAGCCCTACCCGGGCGGTGGGGCCTAGGCACTGTGGCCTCTTCCACTGACTTTCCAGGTAGCACTTTCCAGCCCCTTGTGATTTTCAGCCAAAGACAGCCTGGCAGGGTCTCTTCCTTAGAGTCATAAAAGGTAGCCCAAGGAAGTGCTTATCCAATTTCCCTGGCGAAACAGATGTTTGCTGTTATGAATGGACAACAATAGGTTTGCCTCCATGTCTCAGTTTCCTAGTCAGACCAAGCCTAGTATCCAGAGCTCTATGCTACAGAGCACACATGGGCCATTAGCTCTGAGGAGGGTGCCTTGACGTTCACGGGCTTGGGGAAGCCCTACCGGGGCGGTGGGGCCTAGGCACAATGGTCCCTACCACTGAATTTCCAGCTAGCACTTTCCAGCCCCTTGTGCTTTTCACCCAAATGGAGCCTGGCAGGGTCTCTTCATTAGAGTCATAAAAGATAGCCCAAGGGAGTCCTTATTCAGACATCCCTGGTGCAAGAGGTGTTTGTCTGTTAAGTAGTCACAACAATGGGTCTGCTCCAGCGCCTCAGTTTCCCAGTCAGAACAGACCTAGTCTCCAGACCTCTCTGCTACAGAGCACACATGTGGCAATACATCTAAGAAGAGTTCCTTGAGGTTCCCTGGCTTGGGGAAGCCCTACTCGGGTGGTGGGGCCTAGGCACTGTGGCTTCTTCCACTGACTTTCCAGGTAGCACTTTCCAGCCCCTTGTGATTTTCAGCCAAAGGCAGCCTGGAAGGATCTCTTCTTAGAGGCATAAAAGGTAGCCCAAGGGAGTGCTTATTCAAGCTTCCCTGGTGAAAGAGGTGTTTGTCTGTTAAGAAGCCACAACAATGGGTCTGATCCCAGGGCCTCAATTTCCCAGTCAGAACAGACCTAGTCTCTCACAGCTCTCTGATACAGAGCACACATGGGGCAATAGCTCTGAGGAGTGTTCCTTGAGGTTCCCCGGTTTGGGGAAGCCCTACCCGGGCGGTGGGGCCTAGGCACTGTGGCCTCTTCCACTGACTTTCCAGGTAGCACTTTCCAGCCCCTTGTGATTTTCAGCCAAAGACAGCCTGGCAGGGTCTCTTCCTTAGAGTCATAAAAGGTAGCCCAAGGGAGTGCTTATTCAGGCTTCCCTGGTGCAAGAGGTGTTTGGCTGTTAAGAAGCCACAATAATGGGTCTGCTCCCAGGGCCTGAGTTTCCCAGTCAGAACAGACCTAGTATCTAGAGCTCTCTGCTACAGGGCACATATGGGGCAATAGCTCTGAGGAGTGTTCCTTGAGGTTCCCTGGCTTGGGGAAGCCCTACCTGGGCGGTGGGGCCTAGGCACTGTGTCCTCTTCCACTGACTTTCCAGGTAGCACTTTCCAGTCACTTCTGATTTTCAGCCAAAGGCAGCCTGGCAGGGTCTCTTCCTTAGAGACATAAAAGATAGCCCAAGGGAGTGTTTATTCAAGCTTCCCTGGTGGAAGAAGTGTTTGTCTGTTAAGAAGCCACAGCAATGGGTCTGCTCCCAGGGCCTCAGTTTCCCAGTCAGAACAGCCTTAGTAATCTCCAGAGCTCTCTGCTACAGAGCACACACGGGGCAATAGCTCTCAGGAGTGTTCCTTGAGGTTCCCTTGCTTGGGGAAGCCCTACCCGGGCGGTGGGGCCTAGGCACTGTGGCTTCTTCCACTGACTTTCCAGGTAGCACTTTCCAGCCCCTTGTGATTTTCAGCCAAAGGCAGCCTGGCATGGTCTCTTCTTCTTAGAGTCATAAAAGGTAGCCCAAGGGCGTGCTTATCCAATCTTCCCTGGCGAAACAGGTGTTTGCTGTTATGAAGGGACAACAATGGGTTTGCCTTCAGGCCTCAGTTTCCTAGTCAGACCATGTCTAGTATCCAGAGCTCTCTGCTACAGAGCACACATGGGGCATTAGCTCTGTGGAGGGTGCCTTGACGTTCACGGGCTTGGGGAAGCCCTACCCGGGCGGTGGGGCCTAGGCACTGTGGCCTCTTCCACTGACTTTCCAGGTAGCACTTTCCAGCCCCTTGTGATTTTCAGCCAAAGACAGCCTGGCAGGGTCTCTTCCTTAGAGTCATAAAAGGTAGCCCAAGGGAGTGCTTATCCAATTTCCCTGGCGAAACAGGTGTTTGCTGTTATGAATGGACAACAATAGGTTTGCCTCCATGTCTCAGTTTCCTAGTCAGACCAAGCCTAGTATCCAGAGCTCTATGCTACAGAGCACACATGGGCCATTAGCTCTGAGGAGGGTGCCTTGACGTTCACGGGCTTGGGGAAGCCCTACCGGGGCGGTGGGGCCTAGGCACAATGGCCCCTACCGCTGAATTTCCAGCTAGCACTTTCCAGCCCCTTGTGCTTTTCACCCAAATGGAGCCTGGCAGGGTCTCTTCCTTAGAGTCATAAAAGATAGCCCAAGGGAGTCCTTATTCAGACATCCCTGGTGCAAGAGGTGTTTGTCTGTTAAGTAGTCACAAACAATGGGTCTGCTCCAGCGCCTCAGTTTCCCAGTCAGAACAGACCTAGTCTCCAGACCTCTCTGCTACAGAGCACACATGTGGCAATACATCTAAGAAGAGTTCCTTGAGGTTCCCTGGCTTGGGGAAGCCCTACTCGGGTGGTGGGGGCCTAGGCACTGTGGCTTCTTCCACTGACTTTCCAGGTAGCACTTTCCAGCCCCTTGTGATTTTCAGCCAAAGGCAGCCTGGAAGGATCTCTTCTTAGAGGCATAAAAGGTAGCCCAAGGGAGTGCTTATTCAAGCTTCCCTGGTGAAAGAGGTGTTTGTCTGTTAAGAAGCCACAACAATGGGTCTGATCCCAGGGGCCTCAATTTCCCAGTCAGAACAGACCTAGTCTCCACAGCTCTCTGATACAGAGCACACATGGGGCAATAGCTCTGAGGAGTGTTCCCCAGGGAGGTTCCCCGGTTTGGGGAAGCCCTACCCAGGGGCGGTGGGGCCTAGGCACTGTGGCCTCTTCCACTGACTTTCCAGGTAGCACTTTCCAGCCCCTTGTGATTTTCAGCCAAAGCCAGCCTGGCAGGGTCTCTTCCTTAGAGTCATAAAAGGTAGCCCAAGGGAGTGCTTATTCAGGCTTCCCTGGTGCAAGAGGTGTTTGGCTGTTAAGAAGCCACAATAATGGGTCTGCTCCCAGGGCCTGAGTTTCCCAGTCAGAACAGACCTAGTATCTAGAGCTCTCTGCTACAGGGCACATATGGGGCAATAGCTCTGAGGAGTGTTCCTTGAGGTTCCCTGGCTTGGGGAAGCCCTACCCGGGCGGTGGGGCCTAGGCACTGTGTCCTCTTCCACTGACTTTCCAGGTAGCACTTTCCAGTCACTTCTGATTTTCAGCCAAAGGCAGCCTGGCAGGGTCTCTTCCTTAGAGACATAAAAGATAGCCCAAGGGAGTGTTTATTCAAGCTTCCCTGGTGGAAGAAGTGTTTGTCTGTTAAGAAGCCACAGCAATGGGTCTGCTCCCAGGGCCTCAGTTTCCCAGTCAGAACAGACCTAGTATCTAGAGCTCTCTGCTACAGAGCACACACACACGGGCAATAGCTCTGAGGAGTGTTTCTTGAGGTTCCCTTGCTTGGGGAAGCCCTACCCGGGCGGTGGGGCCTAGGCACTGTGGCTTCTTCCACTGACTTTCCAGGTAGCACTTTCCAGCCCCTTGTGATTTTCAGCCAAAGGCAGCCTGGCAGGGTCTCTTCCTTAGAGTCATAAAAGGTAGCCCAAGGGAGTGCTTATCCAATCTTCCCTGGCGAAACAGGTGTTTGCTGTTATGAAGGGACAACAATGGGTTTGCCTTCAGGCCTCAGTTTCCCAGTCAGACCAGGCCTAGTATCCAGAGCTCTCTGCTACAGAGCACACATGGGGCATTAGCTCTGAGGAGGGTGCCTTGACGTTCACGGGCTTGGGGAAGCCCTACCCGGGCGGTGGGGCCTAGGCACTGTGGCCTCTTCCACTGACTTTCCAGGTAGCACTTTCCAGCCCCTTGTGATTTTCAACCAAAGGCAGCCTGGCACGTTCTCTTACTTAGAGTCATAAAAGGTAGCACAAGGGAGTGCTTATTCAAGCTTCCCTGGTGCAAGAGCTGTTTGTCTGTTAAGAAGCCACAAGAATGGGTCTGCTCCCAGGGCCTCAGTTTCCCAGTCAGAACAGCCGTAGTAGTCTCCAGAGCTCTCTGCTACAGAGCACACATGGGGCAATAGCTCAGAGGAGTGTTCCTTGAGGTTCCCTGGCTTGGGGAAGCCCTACCCGGGCGGTGGGGCCTAGGCACTGTGGCCTCTTCCACTGACTTTCCAGGTAGCACTTTCCAGCCCCTTGTGATTTTCAGCCAAAGGCAGCCTGGCAGGGTCTCTTCCTTAGAGTCATAAAAGGTAGCCCAAGGGAGTGCTTATTCAAGCTTCCCTGGTGCAAGAGGTGTTTGTCTGTTAAGAAGCCACAACAATGGGTCTGTTTCCAGGGCCTCAGTTTCCCAGTCAGAACAGACCTAGTCTCCAGAGCTCTCTGCTACAGAGCACACATGGGGCAATAGCTCTGAGGAGGGTTCCTTGAGGTTCCCTGGCTTGGGGAAGCCCTACCCGGGCGGTGGGGCCTAGGCACTGTGGCCTCTTCCACTGACTTTCCAGGTAGCACTTTCCAGCCCCTTGTGATTTTCAGCCAAAGGCAGCCTGGCAGGGTCTCTTCCTTAGAGTCATAAAAGGTAGCCCAAGGGAGTGCTTATTCAGGCTTCCCTGGTGCAAGAGGTGTTTGTCTGTTAAGAAGCCACAACAATGGGTCTGCTCCCAGGGCCTCAGTTTCCCAGTCAGAACAGACCTAGTAGTCTCCAGAGCTCTCTGCTACAGAGCACACATGGGGCAATAGCTCTGAGGAGTGTTCCTTGAGGTTCCCTGGCTTTGGGGAAGCCCTACCCGGGGGCGGTGGGGCCTAGGCACTGTGGCCTTCTTCCACTGACTTTCCAGGTAGCACTTTCCAGCCCCTTGTGATTTTCAGCCAAAGACAGCCTGGCAGGGTCTCTTCCTTAGAGTCATAAAAGGTAGCCCAAGGGAGTGCTTATTCAGGCTTCCCTGGTGCAAGAGGTGTTTGTCTGTTAAGAAGCCACAACAATGGGTCTGCTCCCAGGGCCTCAGTTTCCCAGTCAGAACAGAGCCTAGTAATCTCCAGAGCTCTCTGCTACAGAGCACACATGGGGCAATAGCTCTGAGGAGTGTTCCTTGAGGTTCCATTGCTTTGGGGAAGCCCTACCCGGGCGGTGGGGCCTAGGCACTGTGGCCTCTTCCACTGACTTTCCAGGTAGCACTTTCCAGCCCCTTGTGATTTTCAGCCAAAGGCAGCCTGGCAGGGTCTCTTCCTTAGAGTCATAAAAGGTAGCCCAAGGGAGTGCTTATTCAATCTTCCCTGGTGAAAGAGGTGTTTGCTGTTATGAAGAAGCCACAACAATGGGTTTGCTCCAGGCCTCAGTTTCCCAGTCAGAACAGACCTAGTCTCCAGAGCTCTCTGCTACAGAGCACACATGGGGCAATTAGCTCTGAGGAGGGTGCCTTGACGTTCCCCCTGGCTTGGGGAAGCCCTACCCGGGCGGTGGGGCCTAGGCACTGTGGCCTCTTCCACTGACTTTCCAGGTAGCACTTTCCAGCCCCTTGTGATTTTCAGCCAAAGACAGCCTGGCAGGGTCTCTTCCTTAGAGTCATAAAAGGTAGCCCAAGGGAGTGCTTATTCAATTTCCCTGGTGAAACAGGTGTTTGCTGTTATGAAGCCACAACAATGGGTCTGCCTCCAGGGCCTCAGTTTCCCAGTCAGAACAGACCTAGTATCCAGAGCTCTCTGCTACAGAGCACACATGGGGCAATAGCTCTGAGGAGGGTGCCTTGACGTTCCCTGGCTTGGGGAAGCCCTACCGGGCGGTGGGGCCTAGGCACTGTGGCCCTTTCCACTGACTTTCCAGGTAGCACTTTCCAGCCCCTTGTGATTTTCAGCCCAAATGGAGCCTGGCAGGGTCTCTTCCTTAGAGTCATAAAAGGTAGCCCAAGGGAGTGCTTATTCAG
The DNA here is from genome assembly GCA_024291935.2 of Okapia johnstoni. Classification (NCBI taxonomy): domain Eukaryota; kingdom Metazoa; phylum Chordata; class Mammalia; order Artiodactyla; family Giraffidae; genus Okapia; species Okapia johnstoni. The sequence goes on along the minus strand of JAGTYA010000471.1, from coordinate 15,336 downwards.
ACTTCCCTGGTGCAAGAGGTGTTTGTCTGTTAAGAAGCCACAACAATGGGTCTGCTCCCAGCGCCTCAGTTTCCCAGTCAGAACAGACCTAGTATCTCCAGAGCTCTCTGCTACAGAGCACACATGGGGCAATAGCTCTGAGGAGAGTTCCTTGAGGTTCCCTGGCTTGGGGAAGCCCTACTCGGGCGGTGGGGCCTAGGCACTGTGGCCTCTTCCACTGACTTTCCAGGTAGCACTTTCCAGCCCCTTGTGATTTTCAGCCAAAGGCAGCCTGGCAGGGTCTCTTCCTTAGAGTCATAAAAGGTAGCCCAAGGGAGTGCTTATTCAAGCTTCCCTGGTGAAAGAGGTGTTTGTCTGTTAAGAAGCCACAACAATGGGTCTGCTCCCAGGGCCTCAGTTTCCCAGTCAGAACAGACCTAGTCTCCAGAGCTCTCTGCTACAGAGCACACATGGGGCAATAGCTCTGAGGAGTGTTCCTTGAGGTTCCCTTTTTGGGGAAGCCCTACCCGGGCGGTGGGGCCTAGGCACTGTGGCTTCTTCCACTGACTTTCCAGGTAGCACTTTCCAGCCCCTTGTGATTTTCAGCCAAAGGCAGCCTGGCAGGGTCTCTTCCTTAGAGTCATAAAAGGTAGCCCAAGGGAGTGCTTATCCAATCTTCCCTGGCGAAACAGGTGTTTGCTGTTATGAAGGGACAACAATGGGTTTGCCTTCAGGCCTCAGTTTCCTAGTCAGACCAGGCCTAGTATCCAGAGCTCTCTGCTACAGAGCACACATGGGGCATTAGCTCTGAGGAGGGTGCCTTGACGTTCACGGGCTTGGGGAAGCCCTACCCGGGCGGTGGGGCCTAGGCACTGTGGCCTCTTCCACTGACTTTCCAGGTAGCACTTTCCAGCACCTTGTGATTTGCAACTAAAGGCAACCTGGCACGTTCTCTTACTTAGAGTCATAAAAGGTAGCCCAAGGGAGTGCTTATTCAAGCTTCCCTGTTGCAAGAGCTGTTTGTCTGTTAAGAAGCCACAAGAATGGGTCTGCTCCCAGGCCCTCATGTTCCCAGTCAGAACAGACCTAGTAGTCTCCAGACCTCTCTGCTACAGAGCACACATGGGGGCAATAGCTCAGAGGAGTGTTCCTTGAGGTTCCCTGGCTTGGGGAAGCCCTACCCGGTCGGTGCGGCCTAGGCACTGTGGCCTCTTCCACGGACTTTCCAGGTAGCACTTTCCAGCCCCTTGTGATTTTCAGCCAAAGGCAGCCTGGCAGGGTCTCTTTCTTACAGTTATAAAAGGTAACCCAAGGGAGTGCTTATTCAAGCTTCCCTGGTACAAGAGGTTTTTGTCTGTTAAGAAGCCACAACAATGGGTCTGTTTCCAGGGCCTCAGTTTCCCCGTCAGAACAGTCCTAGTCTCCAGACCTCTCTGCTACAGTGCACACATGGGGCAATAGCTCTGAGGAGTGTTCCTTGAGGTTCCCTGGCTTGGGGAAGCCCTACCCGGGCGGTGCGGCCTAGGCACTGTGGCCTCTTCCACTGACTTTCCAGGTAGCACTTTCCAGCCCCTTGTGATTTTCAGGAAAAAGGCAGCCTGGCAGGGTCTCTTCCTTAGAGTCATAAAAGGTAGCCCAAGGGAGTGCTTATTCAGGCTTCCCTGGTGCAAGAGGTGTTTGTCTGTTAAGAAGGCAGAACAATGGGTCTGCTCCCAGGGTCTCAGTTTCCCAATCAGAAGAGACCTAATAGTCTCCAGAGCTCTCTGCTATGGAGCACACATGGGGCAATAACTCTGAGGAGTGTTACTTGATGTTCCCTGGCTTGGGGAAGCCCTACGCGGGCGGTGGGGCCTAGGCACTGTGGCCTCTTCCACTGACTTTCCAGGTAGCACTTTCCAGCCCCTTGTGATTTTCAGCCAAAGACAGCCTGGCAGGGTCTCTTCCTTAGAGTCATAAAAGGTAGCCCAAGGGAGTGCTTATCCAATCTCCCCTGGCGAAACAGGTGTTTGCTGTTATGAATGGACAACAATAGGTTTGCCTCCATGTCTCAGTATCCTAGTCAGACCAAGCCTAGTATCCAGAGCTCTCTGCTACAGAGCACACATGGGGCATTAGCTCTGAGGAGGGTGCCTTGACGTTCACGGGCTTGGGGAAGCCCTACCGGGGCGGTGGGGCCTAGGCACAAAGGCCCCTACCACTGACTTTCCAGCTAGCACTTTCCAGCCCCTTGTGCTTTTCACCCAAATGGAGCCTGGCAGGGTCTCTTCCTTAGAGTCATAAAAGATAGCCCAAGGGAGTCCTTATTCAGACATCCCTGGTGCAAGAGGTGTTTGTCTGTTAAGTAGCCACAACAATGGGTCTGCTCCAGCGCCTCAGTTTCCCAGTCAGAACAGACCTAGTCTCCAGACCTCTCTGCTACAGAGCACACATGTGGCAATACATCTAAGAAGAGTTCCTTGAGGTTCCCTGGCTTGGGGAAGCCCTACTCGGGTGGTGGGGGGGCCTAGGCACTGTGGCTTCTTCCACTGACTTTCCAGGTAGCACTTTCCAGCCCCTTGTGATTTTCAGCCAAAGGCAGCCTGGAAGGGTCTCTTCTTAGAGTCATAAAAGGTAGCCCAAGGGAGTGCTTATTCAAGCTTCCCTGGTGAAAGAGGTGTTTGTCTGTTAAGAAGCCACAACAATGGGTCTGATCCCAGGGCCTCAATTTCCCAGTCAGAACAGACCTAGTCTCCACAGCTCTCTGATACAGAGCACACATGGGGCAATAGCTCTGAGGAGTGTTCCTTGAGGTTCCCTGGCTTGGGGAAGCCCTACCCATGCGGTGGCACCTAGGCACTGTGATCTCTTCCACTGACTTTCCAGGTAACACTTTCCAGCCCCTTGTGATTTTCAGCCAAAGGCAGCCTGGCAGGGTCTCTTCCTTAGAGTCATAAAAGGAAGCCCAAGGGAGTGTTTATCCAATCTTCCCTGGCGAAACAGGTGTTTGCTGTTATGAAGGGACAACAATGGGTTTGCCTCCAGCCCTCAGTTTCCTAGTCAGACCAGGCCTAGTATCCAGAGCTCTCTGCTACCGAGCACACATGGGGCATTAGCTCTGAGGAGGGTGCCTTGACGTTCACGGGCTTGGGGAAGCCCTACCGGGGTGGTGGGGCCTAGGCACAATGGCTCCTACCACTGACTTTCCAGCTAGCACTTTCCAGCCCCTTGTGCTTTTCAACCAAATGGAGCCTGGCAGGGTCTTTTCCTTAGAGTCATAAAAGATAGCCCAAGGGAGTGCTTATTCAGACTTCCCTGGTGCAAGAGGTGTTTGTCTGTTAAGTAGCCACAACAATGGGTCTGCTCCCAGCGCCTCAGTTTCCAAGTCAGAACAGACCTAGTCTCCAGAGCTCTCTGCTACAGAGCACACATGGGGCAATAGCTCTGAGGAGTGTTCCTTGAGGTTCCCCGGCTTGGGGAAGCCCTACCAGGGCGGTGGGGGGCCTAGGCACTGTGGGCTCTTCCACTGACTTTCCAGGTAGCACTTTCAAGCCCCTTGTGATTTTCAGCCAAAGGCAGCCTGGCAGATTCTCTTCCTTAGAGTCATACAAGGTAGCCCAAAGGAGTGCTTATTCAGGCTTCCCTGGTGTAAGAGGTGTTTGTCTGTTAAGAAGCCACAACAATGTGTCTGCTTCCAGGGCCTCAGTTTCCCAGTCAGAACAGACCTAGTAGTCTCCAGAGCTGGCTGCTACAGAGCACACATGGGGCAATAGCTCTGAGGAGTGTTCCTTGATGTTCCCTGGCTTGGGGAAAGCTCTACCCGGGCGGTGGGGCCTAGGCACAGTGGCCTCTTCCACTGACTTTCCAGGTAGCACTTTCCAGCCCCTTGTGATTTTCAGCCAAAGAGAGCTGGCAGGGTCTCTTCCTTAGAGTCATAAAAGGTAGCCCAAGGGAGTGCTTCTTAAAGCTTCCCTGGTGCAAGCGGTGTTTGTCTGCTAAGAAGGCACAACAATGGGTCAGTTCCGAGGTCCTCAGTTTCCAGTCAGAACAGACCTATAGTAGTCTCCAGAGCCCTCTGATACAGAGCACACATGGGGCAATAGCTCTGAGGAGTGTTTCCTTGAGGTTCCCTGGCTTGGGGAAGCCCTACCCGGGCGGTGGGGCCTAGGCACTGTGGCCTCTTCCACTGACTTTCCAGGTAGCACTTTCCAGCCCCTTGTGATTTTCAGCCAAAGACAGCCTGGCAGGGTCTCTTCCTTAGAGTCATAAAAGGTAGCCCAAGGGAGTGCTTATTCAGGCTTCCCTGGTGCAAGAGGTGTTTGGCTGTTAAGAAGCCACAACAATGGGTCTGCTCCCAGGGCCTCAGTTTCCCAGTCAGAACAGACCTAGTATCTAGAGCTCTCTGCTACAGAGCACATATGGGGCAATAGCTCTGAGGAGTGTTCCTTGAGGTTCCCTGGCTTGGGGAAGCCCTACCTGGGCGGTGGGGCCTAGGCACTGTGGCCTCTTCCACTGACTTTCCAGGTAGCACTTTCCAGCCCCTTGTGATTTTCAGCCAAAGACAGCCTGGCAGGGTCTCTTCCTTAGAGTCATAAAAGGTAGCCCAAGGGAGTGCTTATTCAAGCTTCCCTGGTTGAAGAAGTGTTTGTCTGTTAAGAAGCCACAGCAATGGGTCTGCTTCCAGGGCCTCAGTTTCCCAGTCAGAACAGCCTTAGTAATCTCCAGAGCTCTCTGCTACAGAGCACACATGGGGCATTAGCTCTGAGGAGGGTGCCTTGACGTTCACGGGCTTGGGGAAGCCCTACCGGGGCGGTGGGGCCTAGGCACAATGGCCCCTACCACTGACTTTCCAGCTAGCACTTTCCAGCCCCTTGTGCTTTTCAACCAAATGGGGCCTGGCAGGGTCTTTTCCTTAGAGTCATAAAAGATAGCCCAAGGGAGTGCTTATTCAGACTTCCCTGGTGCAAAAGTGTTTGTCTGTTAAGTAACAACAACAATGGGTCTGCTCCAGCCCCTCAGTTTCCCAGTCAGAACAGACCTAGTCTCCAGACCTCTCTGCTACAGAGCACACATGTGGCAATACATCTAAGAAGAGTTCCTTGAGGTTCCCTGGCTTGGGGAAGCCCTACTCGGGTGGTGGGGCCTAGGCACTGTGGCTTCTTCCACTGACTTTCCAGGTAGCACTTTCCAGCCCCTTGTGATTTTCAGCCAAAGGCAGCCTGGAAGGATCTCTTCTTAGAGGCATAAAAGGTAGCCCAAGGGAGTGCTTATTCAAGCTTCCCTGGTGAAAGAGGTGTTTGTCTGTTAAGAAGCCACAACAATGGGTCTGATCCCAGGGCCTCAATTTCCCAGTCAGAACAGACCTAGTCTCCACAGCTCTCTGATACAGAGCACACATGGGGCAATAGCTCTGAGGAGTGTTCCTTGAGGTTCCCCGGTTTGGGGAAGCCCTACCCGGGCGGTGGGGCCTAGGCACTGTGGCCTCTTCCACTGACTTTCCAGGTAGCACTTTCCAGCCCCTTGTGATTTTCAGCCAAAGACAGCCTGGCAGGGTCTCTTCCTTAGAGTCATAAAAGGTAGCCCAAGGGAGTGCTTATTCAGGCTTCCCTGGTGCAAGAGGTGTTTGGCTGTTAAGAAGCCACAATAATGGGTCTGCTCCCAGGGCCTGAGTTTCCCAGTCAGAACAGACCTAGTATCTAGAGCTCTCTGCTACAGGGCACACATGGGGCAATAGCTCTGAGGAGTGTTCCTTGAGGTTCCCTGGCTTGGGGAAGCCCTACCTGGGCGGTGGGGCCTAGGCACTGTGTCCTCTTCCACTGACTTTCCAGGTAGCACTTTCCAGTCACTTCTGATTTTCAGCCAAAGGCAGCCTGGCAGGGTCTCTTCCTTAGAGACATAAAAGATAGCCCAAGGGAGTGTTTATTCAAGCTTCCCTGGTGGAAGAAGTGTTTGTCTGTTAAGAAGCCACAGCAATGGGTCTGCTCCCAGGGCCTCAGTTTCCCAGTCAGAACAGCCTAGTAATCTCCAGAGCTCTCTGCTACAGCACACATGGGGCAATAGCTCTCAGGAGTGTTCCTTGAGGTTCCCTTGCTTGGGGAAGCCCTACCCGGGGCGGTGGGGCCTAGGCACTGTGGCCTCTTCCACTGACTTTCCAGGTAGCACTTTCCAGCCCCTTGTGATTTTCAGCCAAAGGCAGCCTGGCAGGGTCTCTTCCTTAGAGTCATAAAAGGTAGCCCAAGGGAGTGCTTATTCAAGCTTCCCTGGTGAAAGAGGTGTTTGTCTGTTAAGAAGCCACAACAATGGGTCTGCTCCCAGGGCCTCAGTTTCCCAGTCAGAACAGACCTAGTAGTCTCCAGAGCTCTCTGCTACAGAGCACACATGGGGCAATAGCTCTGAGGAGGGTTCCTTGAGGTTCCCTTGGCTTGGGGAAGCCCTACCCGGGCGGTGGGGCCTAGGCACTGTGGCCTCTTCCACTGACTTTCCAGGTAGCACTTTCCAGCCCCTTGTGATTTTCAGCCAAAGGCAGCCTGGCAGGGTCTCTTCCTTAGAGTCATAAAAGGTAGCCCAAGGGAGTGCTTATTCAAATCTTCCCTGGCGAAAGAGGTGTTTGCTGTTATGAAGGGACAAAAATGGGTTTGCCTTCAGGGCCTCAGTTTCCCAGTCAGAACAGACCTAGTATCCAGAGCTCTCTGCTACAGAGCACACATGGGGCATTAGCTCTGAGGAGGGTGCCTTGACGTTCACGGGCTTGGGGAAGCCCTACCCGGGCGGTGGGGCCTAGGCACTGTGGCCTCTTCCACTGACTTTCCAGGTAGCACTTTCCAGCCCCTTGTGATTTTCAGCCAAAGACAGCCTGGCAGGGTCTCTTCCTTAGAGTCATAAAAGGTAGCCCAAGGGAGTGCTTATCCAATTTCCCTGGCGAAACAGGTGTTTGCTGTTATGAATGGACAACAATAGGTTTGCCTCCATGTCTCAGTTTCCTAGTCAGACCAAGCCTAGTATCCAGAGCTCTCTGCTACAGAGCACACATGGGGCATTAGCTCTGAGGAGGGTGCCTTGACGTTCACGGGCTTGGGGAAGCCCTACCGGGGCGGTGGGGCCTAGGCACAATGGCCCCTACCACTGAATTTCCAGCTAGCACTTTCCAGCCCCTTGTGCTTTTCACCCAAATGGAGCCTGGCAGGGTCTCTTCCTTAGAGTCATAAAAGATAGCCCAAGGGAGTCCTTATTCAGACATCCCTGGTGCAAGAGGTGTTTGTCTGTTAAGTAGTCACAACAATGGGTCTGCTCCAGCGCCTCAGTTTCCCAGTCAGAACAGACCTAGTCTCCAGACCTCTCTGCTACAGAGCACACATGTGGCAATACATCTAAGAAGAGTTCCTTGAGGTTCCCTGGCTTGGGGAAGCCCTACTCGGGTGGTGGGGCCTAGGCACTGTGGCTTCTTCCACTGACTTTCCAGGTAGCACTTTCCAGCCCCTTGTGATTTTCAGCCAAAGGCAGCCTGGAAGGATCTCTTCTTAGAGGCATAAAAGGTAGCCCAAGGGAGTGCTTATTCAAGCTTCCCTGGTGAAAGAGGTGTTTGTCTGTTAAGAAGCCACAACAATGGGTCTGATCCCAGGGCCTCAATTTCCCAGTCAGAACAGACCTAGTCTCCACAGCTCTCTGATACAGAGCACACATGGGGCAATAGCTCTGAGGAGTGTTCCTTGAGGTTCCCCGGTTTGGGGAAGCCCTACCCGGGCGGTGGGGCCTAGGCACTGTGGCCTCTTCCACTGACTTTCCAGGTAGCACTTTCCAGCCCCTTGTGATTTTCAGCCAAAGACAGCCTGGCAGGGTCTCTTCCTTAGAGTCATAAAAGGTAGCCCAAGGGAGTGCTTATTCAGGCTTCCCTGGTGCAAGAGGTGTTTGGCTGTTAAGAAGCCACAATAATGGGTCTGCTCCCAGGGCCTCAGTTTCCCAGTCAGAACAGACCTAGTAGTCTCCAGAGCTCTCTGCTATGGAGCACACATGGGGCAATAGCTCTGAGGAGTGTTCCTTGAGGTTCCGGGAAGCCCTACCCGGGGCGGTGGGGCCTAGGCACTGTGGCCTCTTCACACTGACTTTCCAGGTAGCACTTTCCAGCCCCTTGTGATTTTCAGCCAAAGGCAGCCTGGCAGGGTCTCTTCCTTAGAGTCATAAAAAGGTAGCCCAAGGGAGTGCTTATTCAGTCTTCCCTGGTGCAAGAGGTGTTTGTCTGTTAAGAAGCCACAGAACAATGGGTCTGCTCCCCAGGGCCTCAGTTTCCCAGTCAGAACAGACCTAGTCTCCAGAGCTCTCTGCTACAGAGCACACATGGGGCAATAGCTCTGAGGAGGCTTCCTTGAGGTTCCCTGGCTTGGGGAAGCCCTACCCGGGCGGTGGGGCCTAGGCACTGTGGCCTCTTCCACTGACTTTCCAGGTAGCACTTTCCAGCCCCTTGTGATTTTCAGCCAAAGGCAGCCTGGCAGGGTCTCTTCCTTAGAGTCATAAAAGGTAGCCCAAGGGAGTGCTTATTCAGGCTTCCCTGGTGCAAGAGGTGTTTGGCTGTTAAGAAGCCACAACAATGGGTTCTGCCTCCAGGGCCTCAGTTTCCTAGTCAGAACAGACCTAGTCTCCAGAGCTCTCTGCTACAGAGAGCACACATGGGGCAATAGCTCTGAGGAGTGTTCCTTGAGGTTCCCTGGATTGGGGAAGCCCTACCCGGGCGGTGGGGCCTAGGCACTGTGGCCTCTTCCACTGACTTTCCAGGTAGCACTTTCCAGCCCCTTGTGATTTTCAGCCAAAGGCAGCCTGGCAGGGTCTCTTCCTTAGAGTCAAAAAAGGTAGCCCAAGGGAGTGCTTATTTCAGGCTTCCCTGGTGGCAAGAGGTGTTTGGTCTGTTAAGAAGCCACAACAATGGGTCTGCTCCCAGGGCCTCAGTTTCCCAGTCAGAACAGACCTAGTCTCCAGAGCTCTCTGCTACAGAGCACACATGGGGCAATAGCTCTGAGGAGGGTGTTCCTTGAGGTTCCCTGGCTTGGGGAAGCCCTACCCGGGGCGGTGGGGCCTAGGCACTGTGGCCTCTTTCCACTGACTTTCCAGGTAGCACTTTCCAGCCCCTTGTGATTTTCAGCCAAATGCAGCCTGGCAGGGTCTCTTCCTTAGAGTCATAAAAGGTAGCCCAAGGGAGTGCTTATTCAGTCTTCCCTGGTGCAAGAGGTGTTTGTCTGTTAAGAAGCCACAACAATGGGTCTGCTCCCAGGGCCTCAGTTTCCCAGTCAGAACAGACCTAGTCTCCAGAGCTCTCTGCTACAGAGCACACATGGGGCAATAGCTCTGAGGAGTGTTCCTTGAGGTTCCCTGGCTTGGGGAAGCCCTACCCGGGGGGGTGGTGGGGCCTAGGCACTGTGGCTCTCTTCCACTGACTTTCCAGGTAGCACTTTCCAGCCCCTTGTGATTTTCAGCCAAAGGCAGCCTGGCAGGGTCTCTTCCTTAGAGTCATAAAAGTAGCCCAAGGGAGTGTGCTTATTCAGGCTTCCCTGGTGCAAGAGGTGTTTGGCTGTTAAGAAGCCACAACAATGGGTCTGCTCCCCAGGGCCTCAGTTTCCCAGTCAGAACAGACCTAGTCTCTCCAGCTCTCTGCTACAGAGCACACATGGGGCAATAGCTCTGAGGAGTGTTCCTTGAGGTTCCCCTGGCTTGGGGAAGCCCCTACCCGGGCGGTGGGGGCCTAGGCACTGTGGCCTCTTCCACTGACTTTCCAGGTAGCACTTTCCAGCCCCTTGTGATTTTCAGCCAAAGGCAGCCTGGCAGGGTCTCTTCCTTAGAGTCATAAAAGGTAGCCCAAGGGAGTGCTTATTCAGTCTTCCCTGGTGCAAGAGGTGTTTGTCTGTTAAGAAGCCACAACAATGGGTCTGCTCCCAGGGCCTCAGTTTCCCAGTCAGAACAGACCTAGTCTCCAGAGCTCTCTGCTACAGAGCACACATGGGGCAATAGCTCTGAGGAGGAGTTGCCTTGAGGTTGAGCTTCCAGGCTGCACCCTACCGGGCGGTGGGGGCTGGCCACTGACTCTCAGGGTAGCACTTTCCAGCCCTTGTTGATTTTCAGTGGGCACTGTCAGAAGCCCTAAAAGGTAGCCCCAAGGGAGTGCTTATTCAGGTGCCTAGGCACTGTGACCACAATGGGTTCTGCTCTTTCACTGAACAGCCTAGTTGCTACAGAGCAGGGGCAATAGCTTGAGGACTTGAGGTTCCCTGGCTTGGGGAAGCCTACCTTGTGATTTTCAGGTAGCACTTTCCAGCCCTTTGTGATTTTCAGCCAAAGGCAAGCCTGGCAGGGTCTCTTCCTTAGAGTCATAAAAGGTAGCCCAAGGGAGTGCTTATTCAGTCTTCCCTGGTGCAAGAGGTGTTTGTTGTTAAGAGAAGCCAGAACAATGGGTCTGCTCCCAGGGCCTCAGTTTCCCAGTCAGAACAGACCTAGTCTCCAGAGCTCTCTGCTACAGAGCACACATGGGGCAATAGCTCTGAGGAGTGTTCCTTGAGGTTCCCTGGCTTGGGGAAGCCCTACCCGGGCGGTGGGGCCTAGGCACTGTGGCCTCTTTCACTGACTTTCCAGGTATCACTTCCCAGCCCCTTGTGATTTTCAGCCAGATGCAGCCTTGCAGGGTCTCTTCCTTAGAGTCATAAAAGGTAGCCCAAGGGAGTGCTTATTCAATCTTCCCTGGTGCAAGAGGTGTTTGGCTGTGAAGACGCCGGAACAATGGCTCTGCTCCCAGGGCCTCAGTTTCCCAGTCAGAACAGACCTAGTCTCCAGAGCTCTCTGCTACAGAGCAGCACACATGGGGAAATAGCTCTGAGGAGGGTTCCTTGAGGTTCCCTGGCTTGGGGAAGCCCTACCCGGGCTTTGGAGCCTAGGCACTGTGGCCTCTTTCACTGACTTTCCAGGTATCACTTTCCAGCCCCTTGTGATTTTCAGCCAGATGCAGCCTTGCAGGGTCTCTTCCTTAGAGTCAAAAAAAGGTAGCCCAAGGGACTGCTTATTCAGTCTTCCCTGGTGCAAGAGGTGTTTTGGCTGTGAAGACGCCAGAACAATGGCTCTGCTCCCAGGGCCTCAGTTTCCCAGTCAGAACAGACCTAGTCTCCAGAGCTCTCTGCTACAGAGCAGACATGGGGAAATAGCTCTGAGGAGGTTGCCTTGAGGTTCCAGGGCACTGTCTTGGGGAAGCCCTACCCGGGCTTGGGGCCTAGGCACTGTGGCCTCTTTCACTGACTTTCCAGGTATCACTTTCCAGCCCCTTGTGATTTTCAGCCAGATGCAGCCTTGCAGGGTCTCTTCCTTAGAGTCAAAAAAGGTAGCCCAAGGGACTGCTTATTCAGGCTTCCCTGGTGCAAGAGGTGTTTGGCTGTGAAGAAGCCAGAACAATGGCTCTGCTCCCCAGGGCCTCAGTTTCCCAGTCAGAACAGACCTAGTCTCCAGAGCTCTCTGCTACAGAGCAGCACACATGGGGAAATAGCTCTGAGGAGGGTTCCTTGAGGTTCCCTGCCTTGGGGAAGCCCTACCCGGGGCTGCTGGGGCCTAGGCACTGTGGCCTCTTTCACTGACTTTCCAGGTATCACTTTCCAGCCCCTTGTGATTTTCAGCCAGATGGCAGCCTGGCAGGGGTCTCTTCCTTAGAGTCAAAAAAGGTAGCCCAAGGGAGTGCTTATTCAGTCTTCCCTGGTGCAAGAGGTGTTTGGCTGTGAAGAAGCCACAACAATGGGGCTCTGCCTCCAGGGCCTCAGTTTCCCAGTCAGAAAGACAGACCTAGTCTCCAGAGCTCTCTGCTACAGAGCAGACATGGGGAAATAGCTCTGAGGAGGGTGCCTTGAGGTTCCAGGGCACTGGGGAAAGCCCTACCGGGGCTGTGGGGCCTAGGCACTGTGGCCTCTTTCACTGACTTTCCAGGTAGCACTTTCCAGCCCCTTGTGCTTTTTCAGCCCAAATGGAGCCTTGGGCAGGGTCTCTTCCTTAGAGTCATAAAAAAGATAGCCCAAGGGAGTGCCTATTCAGACATCCCTGGTGCAAGAGGTGTTTGTCTGTTAAGTAGCCACATCAATGGGTCTGCTCCAGGGCCTCAGTTTCCCAGTCAGAACAGACTAGTCTCCAGAGCTCTCTGCTACAGAGCACACATGGGGAAATAAGCGCTCTGAGGAGGAGTTCCTTGAGGTTCCCTGCTTGGGGAAGCCCTACTCGGGCTGGTGGGGCCTAGGCACTGTGGCTTCTTCCACTGACTTTCCAGGTAGCACTTTACAGCCCCTTGTGATTTTCAGCCAAAGGCAGCTTGAAGGCTGGCAGCTCCGCAGATAAATGGCCTCAGGTCCAAGTGCTGCATAAAAGGTACAGACCAATGGGTCTAGCCTCCAGAGCTCTCATTTACAGTCAGACATCCCAGATCTTAAGCAGCTGCTGGAGGGTGTTTTGTGGCGTCCCTGCCTTGGAGGTTGAAGCCTGGGCAAGCTTTGGAGCCTACGGCATGTGTGCCTGTGATCTCCAGGGAGTGTTTCCCAGGTTGCAAAGAACAGCCTCTTGTGAGTTTTCAGCCAACCATCCTGGCACACTCTACTTAGCAGTGGGGCATAGTGACCTAGAGGAGTGCTTTCTTGAGGGAAGCCCTTTCTCCTGGGGTAAGGTGTTTCCTGCTGTCGGCTCTCTGCTAGTGCAATGGGTTTGCCTGTTTTGGCTCAGAACCAGGTCAGATTTCCAGGCCCTTGTGCAGTGTAGTCCAAAGGAAAGCCTGGCTAGGGTCTCATGAGACAGTTCAAGGGGTGAATTTTCCCAGCTCTGGGGGAGTTCGTTTCTTTTGGCGAAACAGTGGGATGCTGGTAAGCAAGGGGGGGGTCAGGTGCGTTCGGGTGTTCAACGGTTATTTCAAGGCAAAGTTGTAGCCACGTACCGGGCCTCGCAGTTTCCCCGTAGAAACAGACTAGTGTTGCAGAGCTCTCTTGCACTGAGCACGACTGGTGGCAGTAGCAAGCTGAGGAGTGTTTTTTGTGATTTGCAGACAGGATGGAAGCCTTGGCGAGGTGGACTCTAACTTAGCCTTTCAGGACTGGCTCTTAGCCACAGGGGCTGCTCATTCAAAGCCTTTCACAGGTCTCTTTTTACTGTAGCAGAGGTTACCTTGGGATTTGAAGACGCGGAGCTACAGGACATGGAGGTTCCTGCTGCCTAGGGCCCTAACCTTCCATCTCATGGCTCAGTTTCCTATGAAGACTAGCCAGACCTCTTGCATACTACAGAGCTACACTTGGGGTGAAATAAGCTTCAGAGGAGTGTTCCTGAGAGTTTCATGGCATGGGTGGGGCCCTTACACGGGCGGTGCGCGTGGCCTATGTACTGTGGGCTCTTTCACGGACTTTTCAGGTAGCACTTTTTCAGCCCCTTGTGATTTTCAGCCAGATTGCAGCCTTGCCAGGGGTTCTCTTCCTTAGAGTCAAAAAAGGTAGCCCAAGGGATTGCTTATTCAGTCTTCCCTGGTGCAAGAGGTGTTTGTGCTGTTAAGGACCTCAACAATGGCTCTGCTCCAGGGCCTCAGGTTTCCCTCAGTGACCAAGACCTAGTCTCCAGAGCTCTCTGCTACAGAGCAGACACATGGGAGCGAATTAAGCTCTGAGGAGAAGGTGTCCTTGACGGTTCCTACTGGTTGGGGAAGCCTTACCTGGGCGGTGGGCCTAGGCACTGTGGCCTATTTCCACTCGGACTTTCCAGGTAGCACTTTCAGCAGCCCCTTGTGATTTTCAGCAAGTGAGCCAGTATGCAGTCTGGGCAAGGTCTCTTCCTTAGAGTCATAAAAGGTAGCCAAGGGAGTGCTTATCGCTCAGGTTTCCCTGGTGATAAGAGGTGTTTGTTCTGTTAAGAAGATGGACAACAATGGGTCTGCTCCCCAGGGCCTCAGTTTCCAAGTCTAGAACAGACCGTAGTCTCCAGAGCTCTCTGCTACAGAGCACACGCATGGGGCAAATAGCTTCTGAGGAGGTGTTACGTGAGGTTCCCTGGGCTTGGGGAAGCCCTACTCGCGGGCGCGTTGGGCCTAGGCACAGTGGCGCTCTTTCACTGATCTTTCATGTAGCACTTTCAGGCCCCTTGTGATTTTCAGACTAAATGCAGAGCTGGCAGGGTTCTCTTCCTTAGAGTCCTAAAAAGATGTTCCGCCTTAAGGGAGTGCTCTTATTTGGACTTTCTCCTGGTCAAGGGGTGTTTGTTTGGTAAAGTAGCAAATAAGACAATTGGGTTGCGTCCCAGTGGCTTGAGAATTCCAGTACAGAAATCAGACCTGAGTTGTCTCCAGAGTCTTGTCTGTGCTGTGAGAGGACCAGGGGCAATAGCTGAAGGGAGTGTTCCTTGAGAGCTACTAGATGCCCTCGCGAGAGAGTCTCTAGATAGCTCATGACTGTACGGAGTAGCACGTTTCAAGCCTTGTGCATTTAACAAAGGGTGACACGGTCACTATTCTTTGAGTCATAAAGGTAGCAATGGAATCACTTATTATGCTTCTGTCCAGAAGGTGATTGCGTTCTCTTAAGAAGCAACCAAATGGTCTAGCTCACAGGGCCTCAAGTTTTTCTGGTGAGCTCAAGTGGGATTCTAAGTGTCGGTACTTTCTCGCAGCTCCGAGCACATATGGGGCAATCAGGTCCGAGGAGTGGTCCTTGAGGTTCACAGGTTGGGGACCGCATCACTCCGGCGGTGGGGCATAGGCATGTGGCCACGCGCGTCATGACGTGTTCAACCGACCGATTGTTTGCCTAGCCATGGTTGATGTTCAGGCGCAAAGGCTGACAACAGATGGGTCTTTCCTTGTAATTTTGTTGTTGGCGCGCTCTGGTCAGATTGGGTGCGCTAGGTTCCTAGTCAGTTACCAAGTGCATATTATGTATGCCAGAGCTGCGCGCTACGTGCTTCAGATTGAACATTATTGGGTGTATGGCAAATAGCTCTGAGGGAGTGTTCCTTTTGGTTTCCCCGGCTTGGGGAAGTCCTTCCCGGTCGGGTGGGCCCAGGCATCTGTGGCCTCTTCAACTATCCTTTTTCAGGTGAGCACTTTTCTCCAGCCCCTTGTGATTTTCAGCCAAAGACAGCGGCAGGTCTCTTCCTTTAGAGTCATAAAAGGGTAGCCCCAAGGGAGTGATTAATCCAATCTTCCTGGCGAAAGACGAAACTGGTGTCTGCTGTTATGAAGGGGAAAACAATGGGTTTGCCTCTAGGCCTCAGTTTTCCTAGTCAGACCAAGCCTAGTATCCAGAGCTCTCTGTACAGAGCACACAGGGGGCATTAGCTCTGAGGAGTGTTCCTTTAGGTTGCCCGGCGGGGGGGAAGCCCTACCCGGTCGGGGGCCCCAGCACGTGG
>JAGTYA010000470.1:0-24455 GCA_024291935.2 Okapia johnstoni | reverse complement strand
GGACTTCTCAGAGGCAACAAAGAGGCTCCCCGAGGCGCCACGTCCCCCGATTCAGAGAGGCCACCCCCCGCTTCCCCCTGCGCCGCGCGGAAAAGTACGACCTTCGCCCCCTGCATTCGAGGGGAAGCCCGATTGCCCTTGGCTGTGACCGGAGAGAAAGGCTGAGTCCCCTCGACTACCCCCTGGAGGCCCACCCCACAGGTGCCAGTTATACCTGTGTCCCCTTCCCACCCCATCCGGGGACCCCCTTGAGGGTGGCCTAGCTCTCATGCCTTGACGCGGACCCAGGGCGCTGCAAGGCGCCTCCTGGCTGAATCCCCAGGCTGCTCGGCCCCTGAGTTGGCGCTGCCCCTGTCCGCCTCGAAAGGAGGCATGGCGACCCCGCTGGGCTAACGGGGGAGACGGGCCCGGGTACCCGCCGCAACTCGAGAATGCACCGCCGCAAGTCGAGAACACCCCCCGTGAGGCCACGCCCATAGAGGGAGGAGGCGCGCTTTTCCCTTGCAGGGCATGGAGAGCATGTTGCCCGGCACCTGTTCCGGCTCGAACGGGGGGCTCTGACTCCTTGCGGGCGACTCCGAGGTGTCCCCCGAGATCCCCGGGCCACCTGCCAAGAAAGCGGGGCTTTCCCTGCCACAACCCGACGGGGGCGACCCCGGTGCCCCCCTCCTTGCGAGACGGGGCCCTTGGGGATCTGCAGCGACGCGAGAGCCGTCCTGCCTCTTCTCTCTGGCGCTGCAAACGGAGGCTGGACTCCCCTCTAGGCGCCCCCAGAGGGGGTATCCCTGGGATACCCGTGTCCACAGCGAGCGGAACCCTGAGTCTCCAGAGGCCGCTCGCGAGGGGCCCCCCGTCGCCCGTCGGGCCCCCCCCCTCTCGAAAGGGGGGTCCAATCCCCTTCCTGAATGCCATCGCAATCACCGCATTCACTCTCGCCCCTCCAGAGCGGGACTCTCGCCTCTCCTGAGGGGTTCGAGAAGAGGCCCCAAGGGGCCAGTTCCGCACCGCAATGACCAAGGTCCCCAGGAACCCCCCATCGGCAAGCGCAGTCCAGTTCCCTGGACGTGAGGCGAGGGGAAGCCCAGCAGCCCCTGGCGATGGTCAAAGGAGGCTGGGACTTCTCTCACAACAAGAGGTTTCTCCCCGAGCCGCCACGCCCCCGATGCTCAGAGAGGCCACCCCCGCTTCCCCCTGCGCCGCGGGGAAAAGCACGACCTTCGCCCCTGCATTCGAGGGGAAGCCCGATTGCCCTGGCTGTGACCTAGAGAGAAAGGCCTGAGTCCCCTCGACTCCCTGGAGCCACCCCACAGGTGCCAGTTATACCTGTCCCCTCCCCCCCTCCGGGGACCACCGAGGGTCCTAGCTCCATGCCCACAGGCGGACCCAAAGGGCGCTGCAGCGCCTCCTGCGCGAATCCCGAGGCTGCTCGGGCCCCTGTCCGCCCGAAAGGAGGCATGGCGACCCCAGCTGGCTAACGGGGAGACGGGCCGGGGTACCCGCCAGCAAACTCGAGAATGCACCGCCGCAAGTCGAGAACACCCCCGTGAGGCGACGCCCATAGCAGGGAGGAGGGCGCTTTACCTCAGGGCATGGAGAGCATGCCCCAGCACCTGTTCCAGGCTGGATCTGAACCGGGCTTGGACTTCACTTGCGGGCGACACCCCCAGGCGCGTCCCCCGAGATCCCCACGCCAACCTGCCAATCCCCAAAACACCCCCGCCACACCGCACCGAGCTCCCCCCGAGGCCCTCCTCCTTGCGAGAGGGGCCCTTGGGATCTGCAGCGACTCTCCTGAGCCGTCCTCCTTCTCTCTGGCGCGTGCAAGGAGGCTGACACCCTAGCTAGGCGCCCCCAGAGGTTCCCTGGATACCGTGTCCCACAGGCGAGGAGAACCTGAGTCTCCAAGGCCGCTCGCGAGGGGCCCCCCGTCGCCGTCGGCCCCTCCTCTCGAAATGCTACCGACCCCAATCTCCTTCCAAGAATGCCATCGCAATCCCTACATTCCACCGCAGCACCTCCAGAGCGGACTCCCCGCCTCTCTTGGTTCTCCACTAGAGAGCCCCAAGGGCCAGTTCCGGCCGCAAGACCAAAGGTCTGAGGAACCCCCCCATCGGCAAGCGAGTCCAGTTCCCTGGACGTGAGGCGAGGGGAAAGCCCAGCAGCCCCTGGCGATGTCAAAAGGAGGCCTGGAACACTTCTCGGAGGCAACAAGAGTAGGCTCCCCGAGGCTACGCCCGCGGCACAGAGAGGCCCCGCACGCTTCCCCCCTGCGCCGCGCGGAAAAGCACGACCTTCGCCCCTGCATCTCGAGTGAAGCCCGATTGCCCTTGCTGTGACCGAAGAAAGGCTGAGTCCCCCTCGACTCCTGGAGGCCACCCCCAGGTGCCAGGCCTGTCCCCTAGGTGCCATCCGGGGACCCGCCGAGGTCCTAGCTCTCATGCTCCCGGACCCACGCTGCAAGCTCCTGGCGAATCCCGAGGTGCTCGGGCCCCTCGGCTCCGAGGAGGCCATGCAACTACCCCGCTGGGCTAAATTAGAACGGGGGAGACGGGCCGGGGTACCCGCCGCAACTCGAGAATGCCCGCCGCAAGTCGAGAACACCCCCGTGAGGCCACGCCCATAGAGCGGAGGAGGCGCTTTTCCCTTGCAGGGCATGGAGAGCATAGCCCCGGCACCTGTTTCTCCGGCCCGAACGGGGCTTGACTCCTTGCGGGCGACTCCAGGTGTCCCCCGAGATCCCCCGGAGCCAACCTGCCAAAAAGCGGGGCTTCCCGCCACACCCTGCGAGGGCGTCCCCCGGGCCCCCCCTCCCCTTGCGAGACGGGGCCCTTGGGATCTGCAGCGACGCGAGAGCCGTCCTGCCTTCTCTCTCTGGCGCTGCAACGGAGGCTGGACTCCCTCTAGGGCGCCCCCCAGAGGTTCCCTGGGATACCCGTGTCCACAGGCGAGCGGAACCCTGAGTCTCCAGAGGCCGCTCGCGAGGGGCCCCCGTCGCCGCCGTCGGCCCCTCCTCTCGAAAGGGGGGTCCAATCCCCTTCCTGAATGCCATCGCAATCCCTACATTCCCTCGCACCTCCAGAGCGGGACTCTCGCCTCTCTCTGAGGTTCGAGAAGAGGCCCCAAGGGGGCCAGTTCCGGCCGCAAGACCAAAGGTCCCCCGAGGAACCCCCATCGGCAAGCGAGTCCAGTTCCCTGGACGTGAGGCGAGGGGAAGCCCAGCAGCCCCTGGCGATGTCAAAGGAGGCCTGGACTTCTCAGAGGCAACAAGAGAGGCTCCCCGAGGCGCCACGCCCCCCGATTCAGAGAGGCCACCCCCCGCTTCCCCCCCTGCGCCGCGCGGAAAAAGCACGACCTTTCGCCCCCTGCATTCGAGGGGAAGCCCGATTGCCCTTGGCTGTGACCGGAGAGAAAGGCTGAGTCCCCTCGACTCCCTGGAGGCCACCCCACAGGTGCCAGTTATACCTGTCCCCTCCCCCCCTCCGGGGACCCCTCCGAGGGTCCTAGCTCCATGCCTGACGCGGACCCAGGGCGCTGCAGCGCCTCCTGGCGAATCCCGAGGCTGCTCGGGCCCCCCCTGTCCCGCTCGAAAGGAGGCATGGCGACCCCGCTGGGCTAACGGGGGGAGACGGGCCGGGGTACCCGCCGCGCAACTCGAGAATGCACCGCCGCAAGTCGAGAACACCCCCGGTGAGGCCACGCCCATAGAGGGAGGAGGCGCTTTTTTCCCTTTGCAGGGCATGGAGAGCATGCCCCGGCACCTGTTCCGTTCCGGCTCCGAGAACGGGGCTTGACTCCTTGCGGGCGACTCCAGGTGTCCCCCCGAGATCCCCGGGCCAACCTGCCAAGAAAGCGGGGCTTCCCCGCCACACCGCGAGGGCGTCCCCCGGGCCCCCCCCCCTTGCGAGACGGGGCCCTTGGGATCTGCAGCGACTCGAGAGCCGTCCTGCCTGCCTTCTCTCTGGCGCTGCAACGGAGGCTGGACTCCCTCTAGGCGCCCCCAGAGGTTCCCTGGGATACCCGTGTCCACAGGCGAGCGGAACCCTGAGTCTCCAGAGGGCCGCTCGCGAGGGGCCCCCCGTCCCGTCCCCACCTCGCCGTCGGGGTCCCATCCCCTATCCTCTCGAAAGGGGGGTCCAATCCCCTTTCCTGAATGCCATCTCGCAATCCCCTACCCCTCCTCCAGAGCGGGACTCTCGCCTCTCCTGAGGTTCCCCCTCGCAACCTCCAAGACCAAAGGCCCCCGGGAACCCCCATCGGCCGAGTCCCAGTTCCCTGACGTGAGGCCGAGAAGAGCAGCCCCGATGTCAAAGGAGGCCAGGACTTCTCAGAGGCAACAAGAGAGGCTCCCCGAGGCGCCACGCCCCCGATTCAGAGAGGCCAATCCCCGCGCTTTCCCCCTGCGCCGCGCGGAAAACAAAAGCCACGACCTTCGCCCCTGCATTCGAGGGGAAGCCCGATTGCCCTTGATGTTGACAGGAGAGAAAGGCTGAGTCCCCTCGACTACCCCTGGAGGCCACCCCACAGGTTCCAGTTATACCTGTCCCCCTCCCCCCCTCCGGGACCCCCGCGAGGGTCCTAGCTTCCATGGCCTGACGCGGAGGGCCGCAGGCGCGCTGCAGCGCCTCCTGGCGAATCCCGAGGCTGCTCGGGCCCCTGTCCGCTCGAAAGGAGGCATGGCGACCCCAAGCTGTGCTAACGGGGAGACGGGCCGGGGTACCCGCCGCAACTCGAGAATGCACCGCCGCAAGTCCGAGAACAACCCCTCGTGAGGCCACGCCCATAGAGGGAGGAGGCGCTTTTTCCATTACCTTGCAGGGCAATGGAGAGCATGCCCCGGCACCTGTTTCCGGGGCCGAACGGGCTTGACTCCTTGCGGGCGACTCCAGGTGTCCCCCGAGATCCCCGGGCCAACCGTGCCAAGAAAGCGGGGCTTCCCGCCACACCGCGAGGGTTCCCTCTGGGCCCCCCTCCTTGCGAGAACGGGGCCCTCAGGGATCTGCAGCGACTTCGAGAGCCGTTCCTGCCTTCTCTCTGGCGCTGCAACGGAGGCTGACTCCCTCTAGGCCGCCCCCAGAGTCACCCTGGGATACCCGTGTCCACAGGCGAGCGGAACCCTGAGTCTCCAGAGGGCCGCTCGCGAGGGGCCCCCCGTCGCCGCGGCCCCTCCTCTCGAAAGGGGGGTCCAATCCCCTTCCTGAATGCCATCGCAATCCCTACATTCCCCATCGAGACCTCCAGAGCGGGACTCTCGTGCCTCTCCGTGAGGTTCGAGAAGTAGGCCCCAAGGGGCCAGTTCCGGCCGCAAGACCAAAGGTTTCCCCGAGGAACCCCCATCGGCAAGCGAGTCCAGTTCCACTGGACCGAGAGGCGAGGGGAAGCCCAGCACCCATGGCGATGTCCAAAGGAGGCCTGGACTTCTCAGAGGCAACAAGAGAGGCTCCCCCCGAGGCGCCACGCCCCCCCTATTCAGTAGAGTGCCACCCCCGCTTCCCCCTGCGCCGCGCGGAAAAGCACTACCTTCGCCCCTGCATTCGAGGGGAAGCCCGATTGCCCTTGGCTGTGACCGGAGAGAAAGGCTGAGTCCCCTCGACTTCCCTGGAGGCCACCCCACAGGTGCCAGTTATACCTGTCCCCTCCCCCACTCCGGGGACCCCCGAGGGTCCTAGCTCCATGCCTGACGCGTGACGCCAGGGCGCTGCAAGCGCCTCCTGGCGAATCCCGAGGCTGCTCGGGCCCCTGTCCGCTCGAAAGGGAGGCATGGCGAATCCCGCTGGCTAACGGGGGAGACACCGCGAGGGCGTCCCCCGGGCCCCCCTCCTTGCGAGACGGGGCCCTTGGGATCTGCAGCGACTCGAGAGCCGTCCTGCCTTCTCTCTGGCGCTGCAACGGAGGCTGGACTCCCTCTAGGCGCCCCCAGAGGTTCCCTGGGATACCCGTGTCCACAGGCGAGCGGAACCCTGAGTCTCCAGAGGCCGCTCGCGAGGGGCCCCCCGTCGCCGTCGGCCCCCTCCTCTCGAAAGGGGGGTCCAATCCCCTTCCTGAATGCCATCCGGGACTCTCGCCTCTCCTGAGGTTCGAGAAGAGGCCCCAAGGGGCCAGTTCCGGCCGCAAGACCAAAGGTCCCCGAGGAACCCCCATCGGCAAGCGAGTCCAGTTCCCTGGACGTGAGGCGAGGGGAAGCCCAGCAGCCCCTGGCGATGTCAAAGGAGGCCTGGACTTCTCAGAGGCAACAAAGAGAGGCTCCCCGAGGCGCCACGCCCCCGATTCAGAGAGGCCACCCCCCCCTTCCCCCTGCGCCGCGCGCGGAAAAAGCACGACCTTCGCCCCTGCATTCGAGGGGAAGCCCGATTGCCCTTGGCTGTGACCGGAGAGAAAGGCTGAGTCCCCTCGACTCCCTGGAGGCCACCCCACACAGGTGCCAGTTATACCTGTCCCCCTCCCCCCCTCCGGGGACCCCCGAGGGTCCTAGCTCCATGCCTGACGCGGACCCAGGGCGCTGCAGCGCCTCCTGGCGAATCCCGAGGCTGCTCGGCCCCCCTGTCCGCTCGAAAGGAGGCATGGCGACGACCCCGCTGGGCTAACGGGGGAGACGGGCCGGGGTACCCGCCGCAACTCGAGAATGCACCGCCGCAAGTCGAGAACACACCCCCGTGAGGCCACGCCCATAGAGGGAGGCGAGGCGCTTTTCCCCTTGCAGGGCATGGAGAGCATGCCCCGGCACCTGTTCCGGCTCCGAACGGGGCTTGACTCCTTGCGGGGGCGACTCCAGGTGTCCCCCCGAGATCCCCGGGCCAACCTGCCAAGAAAGCGGGGCTTCCCGCCACACCGCACCGCGAGGGCGTCCCCCGGGCCCCCCTCCTTGCGAGACGGGGCCCTTGGGATCTGCAGCGACGCGAGAGCCGTCCTGCCTTCTCTCTGGCGCTGCAACGGAGGCTGGACTCCCTCTAGGCGCCCCCCAGAGGTTCCCTGGGATACCCGTGTCCACAGGCGAGCGGAACCCTGAGTCTCCAGAGGCCGCTCGCGAGGGGCCCCCCCGTCGCCGTCGGCCCCTCCTCTCGAAAGGGGGGTCCAATCCCCTTCCTGAATGCCATCGCAATCCCTACATTTCCCTCGCACCTCCAGAGCGGGACTCTCGCCTCTCCTGAGGTTCGAGAAGAGGCCCCAAGGGGGCCAGTTCCGGCCGCATGACCAAAGGTCCCCCGAGGAACCCCCATCGGCAAGCGAGTCCAGTTCCCTGGACGTGAGGCGAGGGGAAGCCCAGCAGCCCCTGGCGATGTCAAAGGAGGCCTGGACTTCTCAGAGGCAACAAGAGAGGCTCCCCGAGGCGCCACGCCCCCGATTCAGAGAGGCCACCCCCGCTTCCCCCTGCGCCGCGCGGAAAAGCACGACCTTCGCCCCTGCATTCGAGGGGAAGCCCGATTGCCCTTGGCTGTGACCGGAGAGAAAGGCTGAGTCCCCTCGACTCCCTGGAGGCCACCCCACAGGTGCCAGTTATACCTGTCCCCTCCCCCCCCTCCGGGGACCCCCGAGGGTCCTAGCTCCATGCCTGACGTGGACCCAGGGCGCTGCAGCGCCTCCTGGCGAATCCCGAGGCTGCTCGGGCCCCTGTCCGCTCGAAAGGAGGCATGGCGACCCCGCTGGGCTAACGGGGGGAGACGGGCCGGTGTACCCTCCGCAACTCGAGAATGCACCGCCGCAAGTCGAGAACACCCCCGTGAGGCCACGCCCATAGAGGGAGGAGGCGCTTTTTTCCCTTGCAGGGGCATGGAGAGCATGCCCCGGCACCTGTTCCGGCTCCGTTCCGAACGGGGCTTGACTCCTTGCGGGCGACTCCCAGGTGTCCCCCCGAGATCCCCCGGGCCAAACCTGCCAAGAAAGCGGGGCTTCCCGCACACACCGCGAGGGCGTCCCCCGGGCCCCCCCTCCTTGCGAGAGACGGGGCCCTTGGGATCTGCAGCGACGCGAGAGCCGTCCCTGCCTTCTCTCTCTCTGGCGCTGCAACGGAGGCTGGACTCCCTCTAGGCGCCCCCAGAGGTTCCCTGGGATACCCGTGTCCACAGCGAGCGGAACCCTGAGTCTCCAGAGGCCGCTCGCGAGGGGCCCCCCCCGTCGCCGTCGGCCCCTCCTCTCGAAAGGGGGGTCCAATCCCCTTCCTGAATGAATCCATCGCAATCCCTACATTCCCTCGCACCTCCAGAGCGGGACTCTCGCCTCTCCTGAGGTTCGAGAAGAGGCCCCAAGGGGCCAGTTCCGGCCGCAAGACCCAAAGGTCCCCGAGGAACCCCCCATCGGCAAGCGAGTCCAGTTCCCTGGACGTGAGGCGAGGGGAAGCCCAGCAGCCCCTGGCGATGTCAAAGGAGGGGTGCCAGTTATACCTGTCCCCTCCCCCCCTCCGGGGACCCCCGAGGGTCCTAGCTCCATGCCTG
Organism: Okapia johnstoni; assembly: GCA_024291935.2. Lineage (NCBI taxonomy): Eukaryota > Metazoa > Chordata > Mammalia > Artiodactyla > Giraffidae > Okapia > Okapia johnstoni. Next base: position 16,029 of record JAGTYA010000470.1, on the reverse strand, counting down.
ACGCGGACCCAGGGCGCTGCAGCGCCTCCTGGCGAATCCCGAGGCTGCTCGGGCCCCTGTCCGCTCGAAAGGAGGCATGGCGACCCCGCTGGGCTAACGGGGGAGACGGGCCGGGGTACCCGCCGCAACTCGAGAATGCACCGCCGCAAGTCGAGAACACCCCCCTTGAGGCCACGCCCATAGAGGGGAGGAGGCGCTTTTTCCCTTGCAGGGCATGGAGAGCATGCCCCGGCACCTGTTCCGGCTCCGAACGGGGCTTGACTCCTTGCGGGCGACTCCAGGTGTCCCCCGAGATCCCCGGGCCAACCTGCCAAGAAAGCGCGGGGCTTCCCCGCCACACCGCGCGAGGGCGTCCCCCGGGGCCCCCCTCCTTGCGAGACGGGGCCCTTGGGATCTGCAGCGACGCGAGAGCCGTCCTGCCTTCTCTCTGGCGCTGCAACGGAGGCTGGACTCCCTCTAGGCGCCCCCAGAGGTTCCCTGGGATACCCGTGTCCACAGGAGAGCGGAACCCTGAGTCTCCAGAGGCCGCTCGCGAGGGGCCCCCCCGTCGCCGTCGGCCCCTCCTCTCGAAAAAAGGGGGGGTCCAATCCCCTTCCTGAATGCCATCGCAATCCCTACATTCCCTCGCACCTCCAGAGCGGGACTCTCGCTCGCCTCTCCTGAGGTTCGAGAAGAGGCCCCAAGGGGGCCAGTTCCGGCCGCAAGACCAAAGGTCCCCGAGGAACCCCCCATCGGCAAGCGAGTCCAGTTCCCTGGACGTGAGGCGAGGGGAAGCCCAGCAGCCCCTGGCGATGTCAAAGGAGGCCTGGACTTCTCAGAGGCAACAAGAGAGGCTCCCCCCGAGGCGCGCCACGCCCCCGATTCAGAGAGGCCACCACCCCCCGCTTCCCCCCTGCGCCGCGCGGGAAAAGCACGACCTTCGCCCCTGCATTCGAGGGGAAGCCCGATTGCCCTTGGCTGTGACCGGAGAGAAAGGCTGAGTCCCCTCGACTCCCCCTGGAGGCCACCCCACACAGGTGCCAGTTATACCTGTCCCCTCCCCCCCCCTCCGGGGGGGACCCCCGAGGGTCCTAGCTCCATGCCTGACGCGGACCCAGGGCGCTGCAGCGCCTCCTGGCGAATCCCGAGGCTGCTCCGGGGCCTGTCCGCTCGAAAGGAGGCATGGCGACCCCGCTGGGCTAACGGGGGAGACGGGCCGGGGTACCCGCCGCAACTCGAGAATGCACCCGCCGCAAGTCGAGAACACCCCCGTGAGGCCACCACGCCCATAGAGGGAGAGGAGGCGCTTTTTTTTCCTTGCAGGGCATGGAGAGCATGCCCCCCGGCACCTGTTCCGGCTCCGAACGGGGCTTGACTCCTTGCGGGCGACTCCAGTGTCCCCCGAGATCCCCGGGGCCAACCTGCCAAGAAAGCGCGGGGCTTCCCGCCACACACCGCGAGGGCGTCCCCCGGGCCCCCCCCCCTCCTTGCGAGACGGGGCCCTTGGGATCTGCAGCGACGCGAGAGCCGTCCTGCCTTCTCTCTGGCGCTGCAACCGAGGCTGGACTCCCTCTAGGCGCCCCCAGAGGTTCCCTGGGATACGCGTGTCCACAGGCGAGCGGAACCCTGAGTCTCCAGAGGCCGCTCGCGAGGGGCCCCCCGTCGCCGTCGGCCCCTCCTCCTCTCGAAAGGGGGGTCCAATCCCCTTCCTGAATGCCATCGCAATCCCTACATTCCCTCGCACCTCCAGAGCGGGACTCTCGCCTCTCCTGAGGTTCGAGAGAAGAGGCCCCAAGGGGCCAGTTCCGGGCCGCAAGACCAAAGGTCCCCCGAGGAACCCCCATCGGCAAGCGAGTCCAGTTTCCCTGGACGTGAGGCGAGGGGAAGCCCAGCAGCCCCTGGCGATGTCAAAGGAGGCCTGGACTTCTCAGAGGCAACAAGAGAGGCTCCCCGAGGCGCCACGCCCCCGATTCAGAGAGGCCACCCCCGCTTCCCCCTGCGCCGCGCGCGGAAAAGCACGACCTTCGCCCCCCTGCATTCGAGGGGAAGCCCGATTGCTCCCTGGAGGCCACCCCACAGGTGCCAGTTATACCTGTCCCCTCCCCCCCCTCCGGGGACCCCCGAGGGTCCTAGCTCCATGCCTGACGCGGACCCAGGGCGCTGCAGCGCCTCCTGGCGAATCCCGAGGCTGCTCGGGGCCCCTGTCCGCTCGAAAGGAGGCATGGCGACCCCGCTGGGCTAACGGGGGAGACGGGCCGGGGTACCCGCCGCAACTCGAGAATGCACCGCCGCAAGTCGAGAACACCCCCGTGTGAGGCCACGCCCATAGAGGGAGGAGGCGCGCTTTTTCCCTTGCAGGGCATGGAGAGCATGCCCCGGCACCTGTTCCGGCTCCGAACGGGGCTTGACTCCTTGCGGGCGACTCCAGGTGTCCCCCGAGATCCCCGGGCCAACCTGCCAAGAAAGCGGGGCTTCCCGCCACACACCCGCGAGGGCGTCCCCCGGGCCCCCCTCCTTGCGAGACGGGGCCCTTGGGATCTGCAGCGACGCGAGAGCCGTCCTGCCTTCTCTCTGGCGCTGCAACGGAGGCTGGACTCCCTCTAGGCGCCCCCAGAGGTTCCCTGGGATACCCGTGTCCACAGGCGAGCGGAACCCTGAGTCTCCAGAGGCCGCTCGCGAGGGCCCCCCCCGTCGCCGTCGGCCCCTCCTCTCGAAAGGGGGGTCCAATCCCCTTCCTGAATGCCATCGCAATCCCTACATTCCCTCGCACCTCCAGAGCGGGACTCTCGCCTCTCCTGAGGTTCGAGAAGAGGCCCCAAGGGGCCAGTTCCGGCCGCAAGACCAAAGGTCCCCGAGGAACCCCCATCGGCAAGCGAGTCCAGTTCCCTGGACGTGAGGCGAGGGGAAGCCCAGCAGCCCCTGGCGATGTCAAAGGAGGCCTGGACTTCTCAGAGGCAACAAGAGAGGCTCCCCGAGGCGCCACGCCCCCCGATTCAGAGAGGCCACCCCCGCTTCCCCCTGCGCCGCGCGGAAAGCACGACCTTCGCCCCTGCATTCGAGGGGAAGCCCGATTGCCCTTGGCTGTGACCGGAGAGAAAGGCTGAGTCCCCCCTCGACTCCCCTGGAGGCCACCCCACAGGTGCCAGTTATACCTGTCCCCTCCCCCCCCTCCGGGGACCCCCCGAGGGTCCTAGCTCCATGCCTGACGCGGACCCCAGGGCGCTGCAGCGCCTCCTGGGCGAATCCCGAGGCTGCTCGGGCCCCCCTGTCCGCTCGAAAGGAGGCATGGCGACCCCGCTGGGCTAACGGGGGAGACGGGCCGGGGTACCCGCCGCAACTCGAGAATGCACCCGCCGCAAGTCGAGAACACCCCCCCGTGAGGCCACGCCCATAGAGGGAGGAGGCGCTTTTTTTTTTCCCTTGCAGGGCATGGAGAGCATGCCCCGGCACCTGTTCCGGCTCCGAACGGGGCTTGACTCCTTGCGGGCGACTCTCCAGGTGTCCCCCGAGATCCCCCGGGCCAACCTGCCAAGAAAGCGGGGCTTCCCGCCACCACACCGCGCGAGGGGGTCCCCCGGGCCCCCCCCTCTTGCGAGACGGGGCCCTTGGGATCTGCAGCGACGCGAGAGCCGTCCTGTCCTGCCTTCTCTCTGGCGCTGCAACGGAGGCTGGACTCCCCCTCTAGGCGCCCCCAGAGGTTCCCTGGGATACCCGTGTCCACAGGCGAGCGGAACCCTGAGTCTCCAGAGGCCGCTCGCGAGGGGCCCCCCGTCGCCGTCGGCCCCTCCTCTCGAAAGGGGGGTCCAATCCCCTTCCTGAATGCCATCGCAATCCCTACATTCCCTCGCACCTCCAGAGCGGGACTCTCGCCTCTCCTGAGGTTCGAGAAGAGGCCCCCAGGGGCCAGTTCCGGCCGCAAGACCAAAGGTCCCCGAGGAACCCCCATCGGCAAGCGAGTCCAGTTCCCTGGACGTGAGGCGAGGGGAAGCCCAGCAGCCCCTGGCGATGTCAAAGGAGGCCTGGACTTCTCAGAGGCAACAAGAGAGGCTCCCCGAGGCGCCACGCCCCCCCCCCGATCAGAGAGGCCACCCCCGCTTCCCCCCTGCGCCGCGCGGAAAAGCACGACCTTCGCCCCTGCATTCGAGGGGGGCCCCGATTGCCCTTGGCTGTGACCGGAGAGAAAGGCTGAGTCCCCTCGACTCCCTGGAGGCCACCCCACAGGTGCCAGTTATACCTGTCCCCTCCCCCCCTCCGGGGGACCCCCGAGGGTCCTAGCTCCATGCCTGACGCGGACCCCAGGGCGCTGCAGCGCCTCCTGGCGAATCCCGAGGCTGCTCGGGCCCCTGTCGCTCGAAAGGAGGCATGGCGACCCCGCTGGGCTAACGGGGGAGACGGGCCGGGGTACCCGCCGCAACTCGAGAATGCACCGCCGCAAGTCGAGAACACCCCCGTGAGGCCACGCCCATAGAGGGAGGAGGCGCTTTTTTCCCTTGCAGGGCATGGAGAGCATGCCCCGGCACCTGTTCCGGCTCCGAACGGGGCTTGACTCCTTGCGGGCGACTCCAGGTGTCCCCCGAGATCCCCGGGGCCAACCTGCCAAGAAAGCGGGGCTTCCCGCCACACACACACCGGAGGGCGTCCCCCGGGGCCCCCCCCTCCTTGCGAGACGGGGCCCTTGGGATCTGCAGCGACGCGAGAGCCGTCCTGCCTTCTCTCTGGCGCTGCAACGGAGGCTGGACTCCCTCTAGGCGCCCCCAGAGGTTCCCTGGGATACCCCGTGTCCACAGGCGAGCGGAACCCTGAGTCTCCAGAGGCCGCTCGCGAGGGGCCCCCCGTCGCCGTCGGCCCCTCCTCTCGAAAGGGGGGGTCCAATCCCCTTCCTGAATGCCATCGCAATCCCTACATTCCCTCGCACCCAGAGCGCGGACTCTCGCTCTCGCCTCTCCTGAGGTTCGAGAAGAGGCCCCAAGGGGCCAGTTCCGGCCCGCAAGACCAAAGGTCCCCGAGGAACCCCCATCGGCAAGCGAGTCCAGTTCCCTGGACGTGAGGCGAGGGGAAGCCCAGCAGCCCCTGGCGATGTCAAAGGAGGCCTGGACTTCTCAGAGGCAACAAGAGAGGCTCCCCGAGGCGCCACGCCCCCGATTCAGAGAGGCCACCCCCCCGCTTCCCCCTGCGCCGCGCGGAAAAGCACGACCTTCGCCCCTGCATTCGAGGGGAAGCCCGATTGCCCCTTGGCTGTGACCGGAGAGAAAGGCTGAGTCCCCTCGACTCCCTGGAGGCCACCCCACAGGTGCCAGTTATACCTGTCCCCTCCCCCCCCCCTCCGGGACCCCCGAGGGTCCTAGCTCCATGCCTGACGCGGACCCAGGGCGCTGCAGCGCCTCCTGGCGAATCCCGAGGCTGCTCGGGCCCCTGTCCGCTCGAAAGGAGGCATGGCGACCCCGCTGGGCTAACGGGGGAGACGGGCCGGGGTACCCGCCGCAACTCGAGAATGCACCGCCGCAAGTCGAGAACACCCCCGTGAGGCCACGCCCATAGAGGGAGGAGGCGCTTTTTCCCTTGCAGGGCATGGAGAGCATGCCCCGGCACCTGTTCCGGCTCCGAACGGGGCTTGACTCCTTGCGGGCGACTCCAGTGTCCCCCGAGATCCCCGGGCCAACCTGCCAAGAAAGCGGGGCTTCCCGCCACACACGCGAGGGCGTCCCCCCGGGCCCCCCTCCTTGCGAGACGGGGCCCTTGGGATCTGCAGCGACGCGAGAGCCGTCCTGCCTTCTCTCTGGCGCTGCAACGGAGGCTGGACTCCCTCTAGGCGCCCCCAGAGGTTCCCTGGGATACCCGTGTCCACAGGCGAGCGGAACCCTGAGTCTCCAGAGGCCGCTCGCGAGGGGCCCCCCGTCGCCGTCGGCCCCTCCTCTCGAAAGGGGGGTCCAATCCCCCCTTCCTGAATGCCATCGCAATCCCTACATTCCCTCGCACCTCCAGAGCGGGACTCTCGCCTCTCCTGAGGTTCGAGAAGAGGCCCCAAGGGGCCAGTTCCGGCCGCAAGACCAAAGGTCCCCGAGGAACCCCCATCGGCAAGCGAGTCCAGTTCCCTGGACGTGAGGCGAGGGGAAGCCCAGCAGCCCCTGGCGATGTCCAAGGAGGCCTGGACTTCTCAGAGGCAACAAGAGAGGCTCCCCGAGGCGCCACGCCCCCGATTCAGAGAGGCCACCCCCGCTTCCCCCTGCGCCGCGCGGAAAAGCACGACCTTCGCCCCTGCATTCGAGGGGAAGCCCGATTGCCCTTGGCTGTGACCGGAGAGAAAGGCTGAGTCCCCTCGACTCCCTGGAGGCCACCCCACAGGTGCCAGTTATACCTGTCCCCTCCCCCCCTCCGGGGACCCCCGAGGGTCCTAGCTCCATGCCTGACGCGGACCCAGGGCGCTGCAGCGCCTCCTGGCGAATCCCGAGGCTGCTCGGGCCCCTGTCCGCTCGAAAGGAGGCATGGCGACCCCGCTGGGCTAACGGGGGAGACGGGCCGGGGTACCCGCCGCAACTCGAGAATGCACCGCCGCAAGTCGAGAACACCCCCGTGAGGCCACGCCCATAGAGGGAGGAGGCGCTTTTCCCTTGCAGGGCATGGAGAGCATGCCCCGGCACCTGTTCCGGCTCCGAACGGGGCTTGACTCCTTGCGGGCGACTCCAGGTGTCCCCCGAGATCCCCGGGCCAACCTGCCAAGAAAGCGGGGCTTCCCGCCACACCGCGAGGGCGTCCCCCGGGCCCCCTCCTTGCGAGACGGGGCCCTTGGGATCTGCAGCGACGCGAGAGCCGTCCTGCCTTCTCTCTGGCGCTGCAACGGAGGCTGGACTCCCTCTAGGCGCCCCCAGAGGTTCCCTGGGATACCCGTGTCCACAGGCGAGCGGAACCCTGAGTCTCCAGAGGCCGCTCGCGAGGGGCCCCCCGTCGCCGTCGGCCCCTCCTCTCGAAAGGGGGGTCCAATCCCCTTCCTGAATGCCATCGCAATCCCTACATTCCCTCGCACTCTCCAAGCGGGACTGGCTCGCCTCTCCAGAGGTTCGGAAGAGGCCCCAAGGGGCCAGTTTCCGGCCGCAAGACCAAAGGTCCCCGAGGAACCACCCATCGGCAAGCGAGTCCAGGAGCCCTGACGTGAGGCGAGGTGAAAGCCCAGCAGCCCCTGGCGATGTCAAAGGAGGCCTGGACTTCTCAGAGGCAACAAAGAGGGCTTCCCCGAGGCGCCACGCCCCCGATTCAGAGAGGCCACCCCCTCTTCCCCCTGCGCCGCGCGAAAAGCCACCTTCGCCCCTGCATTCGAGGGAAAGCCCAATGTGTTTTTGTTTTGTTTTTTTTCTGCCCTTGGCTTGACCGGAGAGAAAGGGCTGAGATCACCAGCTCGACTCCCTGCGAAAAAGGCAACACAAAAGGTCGCCAGTTTTAGACTGTCACCCTGATTACTCGCTCGCGGGCACCTCCCGCGAAGGGTACCTAGCTTTCTCCATGCCTGACGGCTGCGGAACCATGGCGCTGGCAAGGCCTCCTGGACACGAATTCCCGAGGCTGACTCGGGCTCCTCGCTCCTTGTCCGCGCTCAAAGGGAGGCATGGCAACCACGCTGGGCTAATCAGGGGAGACGGGCCGGGGGTAAACCCGACGGCACAACTCAGAGGTGTGGGTATGCACCGCCGCAAAAAGTCGCGAGAAACAACCCCCTGTGGAGGCCCACGGCAATAGAGGGAGGAGCGCTTTTTCCCTTGCAGGGCATGGAGAGCATGCCCCGGCACCTGTTCCGGCTCCGAACGGGGCTTGACTCCTTGCGGGCGACTCCAGGTGTCCCCCGAGATCCCCGGGCCAACCTGCCAAGAAAGCGGGGCTTCCCGCCACACCGCGAGGGCGTCCCCCGGGCCCCCCTCCTTGCGAGACGGGGCCCTTGGGATCTGCAGCGACGCGAGAGCCGTCCTGCCTTCTCTCTGGCGCTGCAACGGAGGCTGGACTCCCTCTAGGCGCCCCCAGAGGTTCCCTGGGATACCCGTGTCCACAGGCGAGCGGAACCCTGAGTCTCCAGAGGCCGCTCGCGAGGGGCCCCCCGTCGCCGTCGGCCCCTCCTCTCGAAAGGGGGGTCCAATCCCCTTCCTGAATGCCATCGCAATCCCTACATTCCCTCGCACCTCCAGAGCGGGACTCTCGCCTCTCCTGAGGTTCGAGAAGAGGCCCCAAGGGGCCAGTTCCGGCCGCAAGACCAAAGGTCCCCGAGGAACCCCCATCGGCAAGCGAGTCCAGTTCCCTGGACGTGAGGCGAGGGGAAGCCCAGCAGCCCCTGGCGATGTCAAAGGAGGCCTGGACTTCTCAGAGGCAACAAGAGAGGCTCCCCGAGGCGCCACGCCCCCGATTCAGAGAGGCCACCCCCGCTTCCCCCTGCGCCGCGCGGAAAAAGCACGACCTTCGCCCCCTGCATTCGAGGGGAAGCCCGATTGCCCTTGGCTGTGACCGGAGAGAAAGGCTGAGTCCCCTCGACTCCCTGGAGGCCACCCCACAGGTGCCAGTTATACCTGTCCCCTCCCCCCCTCCGGGGACCCCCGAGGGTCCTAGCTCCATGCCTGACGCGGACCCAGGGCGCTGCAGCGCCTCCTGGCGAATCCCGAGGCTGCTCGGGCCCCTGTCCGCTCGAAAGGAGGCATGGCGACCCCGCTGGGCTAACGGGGGAGACGGGCCGGGGTACCCGCCGCAACTCGAGAATGCACCGCCGCAAGTCGAGAACACCCCCGTGAGGCCACGCCCATAGAGGGAGGAGGCGCTTTTCCCTTGCAGGGCATGGAGAGCATGCCCCGGCACCTGTTCCGGCTCCGAACGGGGCTTGACTCCTTGCGGGCGACTCCAGGTGTCCCCCGAGATCCCCGGGCCAACCTGCCAAGAAAGCGGGGCTTCCCGCCACACCGCGAGGGCGTCCCCCGGGCCCCCCTCCTTGCGAGACGGGGCCCTTGGGATCTGCAGCGACGCGAGAGCCGTCCTGCCTTCTCTCTGGCGCTGCAACGGAGGCTGGACTCCCTCTAGGCGCCCCCAGAGGTTCCCTGGGATACCCGTGTCCACAGGCGAGCGGAACCCTGAGTCTCCAGAGGCCGCTCGCGAGGGGCCCCCCGTCGCCGTCGGCCCCTCCTCTCGAAAGGGGGGTCCAATCCCCTTCCTGAATGCCATCGCAATCCCTACATTCCCTCGCACCTCCAGAGCGGGACTCTCGCCTCTCCTGAGGTTCGAGAAGAGGCCCCAAGGGGCCAGTTCCGGCCGCAAGACCAAAGGTCCCCGAGGAACCCCCATCGGCAAGCGAGTCCAGTTCCCTGGACGTGAGGCGAGGGAAAGCCCAGCAGCCCTGGCGATGTCAAAGGAGGCCTGGACTTCTCAGAGGCAACAAGAGAGGCTCCCGAGGCGCCACGCCCCCGATTCAGAGAGGCCACCCCCGCTTCCCCCTGCGCCGCGCGGAAAAGCACGACCTTCGCCCCTGCATTCGAGGGGAAGCCCGATTGCCTTGGCTGTGACCGGAGAGAAAGGCTGAGTCCCCTCGACTCCCTGGAGGCCACCCCACAGGTGCCAGTTATACCTGTCCCCTCCCCCCCTCCGGGGACCCCCGAGGGTCCTAGCTCCATGCCTGACGCGGACCCAGGGCGCTGCAGCGCCTCCTGGCGAATCCCGAGGCTGCTCGGGCCCCTGTCCGCTCGAAAGGAGGCATGGCGACCCCGCTGGGCTAACGGGGGAGACGGGCCGGGGTACCCGCCGCAACTCGAGAATGCACCGCCGCAAGTCGAGAACACCCCCGTGAGGCCACGCCCATAGAGGGAGGAGGCGCTTTTCCCTTGCAGGGCATGGAGAGCATGCCCCGGCACCTGTTCCGGCTCCGAACGGGGCTTGACTCCTTGCGGGCGACTCCAGGTGTCCCCCGAGATCCCCGGGCCAACCTGCCAAGAAAGCGGGGCTTCCCGCCACACCGCGAGGGCGTCCCCCGGGCCCCCCTCCTTGCGAGACGGGGCCCTTGGGATCTGCAGCGACGCGAGAGCCGTCCTGCCTTCTCTCTGGCGCTGCAACGGAGGCTGGACTCCCTCTAGGCGCCCCCAGAGGTTCCCTGGGATACCCGTGTCCACAGGCGAGCGGAACCCTGAGTCTCCAGAGGCCGCTCGCGAGGGGCCCCCCGTCGCCGTCGGCCCCTCCTCTCGAAAGGGGGGTCCAATCCCCTTCCTGAATGCCATCGCAATCCCTACATTCCCTCGCACCTCCAGAGCGGGACTCTCGCCTCTCCTGAGGTTCGAGAAGAGGCCCCAAGGGGCCAGTTCCGGCCGCAAGACCAAAGGTCCCCGAGGAACCCCCATCGGCAAGCGAGTCCAGTTCCCTGGACGTGAGGCGAGGGGAAGCCCAGCAGCCCCTGGCGATGTCAAAGGAGGCCTGGACTTCTCAGAGGCAACAAGAGAGGCTCCCCGAGGCGCCACGCCCCCGATTCAGAGAGGCCACCCCCGCTTCCCCCTGCGCCGCGCGGAAAAGCACGACCTTCGCCCCTGCATTCGAGGGGAAGCCCGATTGCCCTTGGCTGTGACCGGAGAGAAAGGCTGAGTCCCCTCGACTCCCTGGAGGCCACCCCACAGGTGCCAGTTATACCTGTCCCCTCCCCCCCTCCGGGGACCCCCGAGGGTCCTAGCTCCATGCCTGACGCGGACCCAGGGCGCTGCAGCGCCTCCTGGCGAATCCCGAGGCTGCTCGGGCCCCTGTCCGCTCGAAAGGAGGCATGGCGACCCCGCTGGGCTAACGGGGGAGACGGGCCGGGGTACCCGCCGCAACTCGAGAATGCACCGCCGCAAGTCGAGAACACCCCCGTGAGGCCACGCCCATAGAGGGAGGAGGCGCTTTTCCCTTGCAGGGCATGGAGAGCATGCCCCGGCACCTGTCCCGGCTCCGAACGGGGCTTGACTCCTTGCGGGCGACTCCAGGTGTCCCCCGAGATCCCCGGGCCAACCTGCCAAGAAAGCGGGGCTTCCCGCCACACCGCGAGGGCGTCCCCCGGCCCCCCTCCTTGCGAGACGGGGCCCTTGGATCTGCAGCGACGCGAGAGCCGTCCTGCCTTCTCTCTGGCGCTGCAACGGAGGCTGGACTCCCTCTAGGCGCCCCCAGAGGTTCCCTGGGATACCCGTGTCCACAGGCGAGCGGAACCCTGAGTCTCCAGAGGCCGCTCGCGAGGGGCCCCCCGTCGCCGTCGGCCCCTCCTCTCGAAAGGGGGGTCCAATCCCCTTCCTGAATGCCATCGCAATCCCTACATTCCCTCGCACCTCCAGAGCGGGACTCTCGCCTCTCCTGAGGTTCGAGAAGAGGCCCCAAGGGGCCAGTTCCGGCCGCAAGACCAAAGGTCCCCGAGGAACCCCCATCGGCAAGCGAGTCCAGTTCCCTGGACGTGAGGCGAGGGGAAGCCCAGCAGCCCCTGGCGATGTCAAAGGAGGCCTGGACTTCTCAGAGGCAACAAGAGAGGCTCCCCGAGGCGCCACGCCCCCGATTCAGAGAGGCCACCCCCGCTTCCCCCTGCGCCGCGCGGAAAAGCACGACCTTCGCCCCTGCATTCGAGGGGAAGCCCGATTGCCCTTGGCTGTGACCGGAGAGAAAGGCTGAGTCCCCTCGACTCCCTGGAGGCCACCCCACAGGTGCCAGTTATACCTGTCCCCTCCCCCCCCTCCGGGGACCCCCGAGGGTCCTAGCTCCATGCCTGACGCGGACCCAGGGCGCTGCAGCGCCTCCTGGCGAATCCCGAGGCTGCTCGGGCCCCTGTCCGCTCGAAAGGAGGCATGGCGACCCCGCTGGGCTAACGGGGGAGACGGGCCGGGGTACCCGCCGCAACTCGAGAATGCACCGCCGCAAGTCGAGAACACCCCCCGTGAGGCCACGCCCATAGAGGGAGGAGGCGCTTTTCCCTTGCAGGGCATGGAGAGCATGCCCCGGCACCTGTTCCGGCTCCGAACGGGGCTTGACTCCTTGCGGGCGACTCCAGGTGTCCCCCGAGATCCCCGGGCCAACCTGCCAAGAAAGCGGGGCTTCCCGCCACACCGCGAGGGCGTCCCCCGGGCCCCCCTCCTTGCGAGACGGGGCCCTTGGGATCTGCAGCGACTCGAGAGCCGTCCTGCCTTCTCTCTGGCGCTGCAACGGAGGCTGGACTCCCTCTAGGCGCCCCCAGAGGTTCCCTGGGATACCCGTGTCCACAGGCGAGCGGAACCCTGAGTCTCCAGAGGCCGCTCGCGAGGGGCCCCCCGTCGCCGTCGGCCCCTCCTCTCGAAAGGGGGGTCCAATCCCCTTCCTGAATGCCATCGCAATCCCTACATTCCCTCGCACCTCCAGAGCGGGACTCTCGCCTCTCCTGAGGTTCGAGAAGAGGCCCCAAGGGGCCAGTTCCGGCCGCAAGACCAAAGGTCCCCGAGGAACCCCCATCGGCAAGCGAGTCCAGTTCCCTGGACGTGAGGCGAGGGGAAGCCCAGCAGCCCCTGGCGATGTCAAAGGAGGCCTGGACTTCTCAGAGGCAACAAGAGAGGCTCCCCGAGGCGCCACGCCCCCGATTCAGAGAGGCCACCCCCGCTTCCCCCCTGCGCCGCGCGGAAAAGCACGACCTTCGCCCCTGCATTCGAGGGGAAGCCCGATTGCCCTTGGCTGTGACCGGAGAGAAAGGCTGAGTCCCCTCGACTCCCTGGAGGCCACCCCACAGGTGCCAGTTATACCTGTCCCCTCCCCCCCCTCCGGGGACCCCCGAGGGTCCTAGCTCCATGCCTGACGCGGACCCAGGGCGCTGCAGCGCCTCCTGGCGAATCCCGAGGCTGCTCGGGCCCCTGTCCGCTCGAAAGGAGGCATGGCGACCCCGCTGGGCTAACGGGGGAGACGGGCCGGGGTACCCGCCGCAACTCGAGAATGCACCGCCGCAAGTCGAGAACACCCCCGTGAGGCCACGCCCATAGAGGGAGGAGGCGCTTTTCCCTTGCAGGGCATGGAGAGCATGCCCCGGCACCTGTTCCGGCTCCGAACGGGGCTTGACTCCTTGCGGGCGACTCCAGGTGTCCCCCGAGATCCCCGGGCCAACCTGCCAAGAAAGCGGGGCTTCCCGCCACACCGCGAGGGCGTCCCCCGGGCCCCCCTCCTTGCGAGACGGGGCCCTTGGGATCTGCAGCGACGCGAGAGCCGTCCTGCCTTCTCTCTGGCGCTGCAACGGAGGCTGGACTCCCTCTAGGCGCCCCCAGAGGTTCCCTGGGATACCCGTGTCCACAGGCGAGCGGAACCCTGAGTCTCCAGAGGCCGCTCGCGAGGGGCCCCCCGTCGCCGTCGGCCCCTCCTCTCGAAAGGGGGGTCCAATCCCCTTCCTGAATGCCATCGCAATCCCTACATTCCCTCGCACCTCCAGAGCGGGACTCTCGCCTCTCCTGAGGTTCGAGAAGAGGCCCCAAGGGGCCAGTTCCGGCCGCAAGACCAAAGGTCCCCGAGGAACCCCCATCGGCAAGCGAGTCCAGTTCCCTGGACGTGAGGCGAGGGGAAGCCCAGCAGCCCCTGGCGATGTCAAAGGAGGCCTGGACTTCTCAGAGGCAACAAGAGAGGCTCCCCGAGGCGCCACGCCCCCGATTCAGAGAGGCCACCCCCGCTTCCCCCTGCGCCGCGCGGAAAAGCACGACCTTCGCCCCTGCATTCGAGGGGAAGCCCGATTGCCCTTGGCTGTGACCGGAGAGAAAGGCTGAGTCCCCTCGACTCCCTGGAGGCCACCCCACAGGTGCCAGTTATACCTGTCCCCTCCCCCCCTCCGGGGACCCCCGAGGGTCCTAGCTCCATGCCTGACGCGGACCCAGGGCGCTGCAGCGCCTCCTGGCGAATCCCGAGGCTGCTCGGGCCCCTGTCCGCTCGAAAGGAGGCATGGCGACCCCGCTGGGCTAACGGGGGAGACGGGCCGGGGTTACCCGCCGCAACTCGAGAATGCACCGCCGCAAGTCGAGAACACCCCCGTGAGGACACGCCCATAGAGGGAGGAGGCGCTTTTCCCTTGCAGGGCATGGAGAGCATGCCCCGGCACCTGTCCGGCTCCCGAACGGGGCTTGACTCCTTGCGGGCGACCTCCAGGTGTCCCCCCGAATCCCCGGCCACCTGCCAAGAAAGCGCGGGGCGCTTCCCGCCACAAACACACCACGAGGGCGTCCCCCGGTGCCCCCCTTCCTTGCGAGACGGGCCCCTTGGAGATCTGCAGCGACGCTGTAGAGCCGTTCCTACCTTATCTCTGGCTCTGCCACAAGACGCGGCTGGACCTCCCTCTGAGGCGCCCCAAGAGGGTTCCTGGGATACCCGTGTCCAACAGACGTGACCCGGAACCCTGAGTCTCCAGAGGCCGCGTCCGCGCGAGGGGACCGCCCCCGTCGCCGTCGTCCCCCTCCTCATCGAAAACGGGGGGTCCAATCCCCTTCCTAGAATTGCCCATTCGCAATCCATACATTCCCTCGCAGCGCTCCAGAGCGGGACTATCGTCTTCTTCTGATGTACGAGAAGCGGCCCCAAGGTGCCATTTCCGGCCAGCAAGACCAAAGGTTCCCCCGAGGGAAACCCCCTCCACGGCAAGCGTGTCCAGTTCCCTAGACGTGAGGCGAGGGGGAGCCCAGCATCCCCCTGGCGATGCAAAAAGGAAGGACTGGACTTTCTCAGTGGCTACAATGAGAGGCTTCCCCGAGGCGCCACGCCCCCGATTCAGCAGAGGCCACCTCCCGCTTCCCCCTTCGATCGAGCGGTAAAAGCACGACCTTTTCGCCCCTGCATTCTCGAGGGGAAAGCTCCGATGTGAGCCCTTTGGCTTGTGACCGAAGAGAACTGCTGAGTCCCCCTCGACTTCCCTTGGAGGGCTCCACCCCAACGGTGCCAGTTATACCAGTCCCATCTCCCCCTCCGGGGATCCCGCCGAGGGTCCTAAGCTCCATGGCCTTACGCCGGAGACCCAGGGCGCTGCAGCGCCTCTGGGCGAAGTTCCGAGGCTGCTCCGGCTAGGCCCCGTCCGCTCAAAAAAAAAAATACAAAAAAAGAAAAAACAAAAAAAAAAAGAACAGAAAGGATCATGCGCGACCACCGCTGGGCTATAGGTGGGAGACGGCATGGGTAACCCGCAGCAACTCTAGAAATTGCACCGCCGCAAGGCGTGAGCACAACCTTGATGCCACGAACCCATATCCGAACGGGGCTTGACTCCTTGCGGGCGACTCCAGGTGTCCCCCGAGATCCCCGGGCCAACCTGCCAAGAAAGCGGGGCTTCCCGCCACACCGCGAGGGCGTCCCCCGGGCCCCCCCTCCTTGCGAGACGGGGGCCCTTGGGATCTGCAGCGACGCGAGAGCCGTCCTGCCTTCCTTCTCTCTGGCGCTGCAAATACGGAGGCTGGACTCCCTCTAGGCGCCCCCAGAGGTTCCCTGGGATACCCGTGTCCACAGGCGAGCGGAACCCTGAGTCTCCAGAGGACCGCTCGCGAGGGGCCCCCCCGTCGCCGTCGGCCCCTCCTCTCGAAAGGGGGGGTCCCAATCCCCTTCCGGAATGCCATCGCAATCCCTACATTCCCTCGCACCTCCAGAGCGGGACTCTCGCCTCTCCTGAGGTTCGAGAAGAGGCCCCAAGGGCCAGTTCCGGCCGCAAGACCAAAGGTCCCCGAGGAACCCCCATCGGCAAGCCGAGTCCAGTTCCCTGGACTTGAGGCGCGAGGGGAAGCCCAGCAGCCCCTGGCGATGTCAAAGGAGGCCTGGACTTCTCAGAGGCAACAAGAGAGGCTCCCGCAGGCGCCACGCCCACGATTCAGAGAGGCCACCCCCTGCTTCCCCCTGCACGACAAGCCCGGAAAGCACGGACCTCGCCCATGCTTCGAGGGTGTGAAGCCCGATTGCCCTTGGCTGTGGACCGGAGAGAAAGGCCTGAGTCCCCTCGACTCCCTGGAGGCCCACCCCACAGGTGCCAGTTATACCTGTCCCCTGCTCGCCCCCCTTCCGGGACCCCCGAAGTGGTCTCTTTATCTTCCATACCTTGACTGCGGCACACCAAGGGCG
>JAGTYA010000469.1:0-24473 GCA_024291935.2 Okapia johnstoni | reverse complement strand
TTGATCGCCCCAACAGGGGGAGTGTGCGCTCACCAAACTCCCGCTGCCTGAGCTGCTCCGACCGGAAAACGGCGCAAACCGCCGGCCCAACCGAGTCTGCGCCTTTGTGGAGTACCCGGGAACCTGAACCTGAGCAGTTTAAACCTGGGAAGTGCGCGCATATCTGGGCCCACCCCCCGGCAGAGTAACCTGAAGCCTCAGCGGGGTAGACGGGGAAAGCACACACGCCGTGAGCGGGGGTGAACCCAGTGTGGCCGAGACACTGTAAGCTCTCCACACACATGCCAGTGATATTGGTTGCAGTGGTCCTCTCTCCCCACAGCAGGACTGAGCAAGTGAACCTAAAGAGACCACCTCCGCCCCTTTGTGGCAGGGCGGAAATTAGACACTGAAGAGACCTCCAAACAAAAGCCAAATAAACAGAGGGAAGCGCGTTGGAAGGGACAGGCCAACAGATTAAAATCCCTGTAGTTAACACGGACTGCATTGAAAGGGGCCTATAGATCTTGAAAAGTATAAGCAGGAACAAGGATTTATCTGAAACTGAAGAGACCCCACACGGCTCACAACTGCTCCAGAGAAAGTCCGGGATATATATTTTTACTATTATCATTTATTTTATTTTTTTTTATTATTATTTTTTATTTTTTTTTCTTTCTTTTTTCTTTAAGACCTCTATTACACCTTTAATTTTCATTTTCATAACCCACCACTACCTTGAAAAAAAAAAAAAAAACCCTATTTTTAAAACAAAACTGCGTACATATATCTTATACTTTTTGCGTTTTCTTTTTTTTTATTTTATTTTATTATTATTTTTTTTACTGTTTTTTCCTGTTTTTCTTTTTTTTTTTACTGTTATACTGTTTTACTGTCTTTTTTCTTTTTATACTGTTTTCTTTTTTCTTTTTTTTTTATATTGTATGATTTATAAGAGTCTAACCTCTACTCCAGATTTTTAATTTTTGTTTTACATATTTGATATCAATTTTGTGCATTTAAGAATACAATCTTTAGTACCCATTTTTTACTCAAGAGTGTGATTACTGGCCTGATTACTCTCTCCCTCTATTGACGCTCTTTCTTCTCCCCCAGGGAACCTCTATCTCCCACCCTCCTCCTTCTCTTCTCAACCCAATTCTGTGAATCTCTGAGGGTGTTCTGGGTACCGGAGAACACTTCGGGAACAGAATACTGCCCAGATCTCTCTCTCCCCTCTTGATTCCTCCCTTTCTACTCATCCTCACCTCTACTGCCTTCCTCCCCCCTCTCTATGTATCTCTGTGAACCTCTCTGAGGGCTCCAGACTGTGGAGAGCACAGAGGGAAGTGCTTACTGGATAGACTGCTCTCCCCACGTTTGAGTCCCCCTCCTCTCCTCCTGGTCACCTCAACCTCCCTCCCCTTCACCTCTCCATGTAACTCAGTGAACCTCTCTGGGTATCCCTCACTGTGGAGAATCTTTTCACCATTAACCTAAAAGTTTTATTATTGATGCTGTATGGATGGAGTAGTCTTGAGGCTACTGCAAGAATAAGACTGAAAGCCAGAGGAAACATTAATTAATAAGAGATCTTCCAAAAGCCTCCACATATACACTGAAACCAAGCTCCACCCAAGAGCCAATAAGTTCCAGAGCAAGACATACCACGCAAACTCTCCAGCAACGCAGGAACATAGCCCTGAGCATCAATATACAGGCTGCCCAGAGGCACACCAAATCCATAGACATCTCAAAACTCAATACTGGACACTCCATTGCACTCTAAAGAGAAGAAATCCAGCTCCACCCACCAGAACACCGACACAAGCTCCTCCAACCAGGAAACCTTGACAAGCCACCCATCCAACCCCACCCACAGTGAGGAACCTCCACAATAAAGAGGAACTTCAAACTACCAGAATACAGAAAGGCCACGCCTAACACAGCAATCTAAACAAGATGAAAAGGCAGAGAAATACTCAACAAGTAAAGGAAAATGAGAAATGCCCACCAAACCAAACAAAAGAGGAGGAGATAGGGAATCTATCTGAAAAAGAATTTAGAATAATGATAGTAAAAATGATCCAAAATATTGAAAATAAAATGGAGTTACAGATAAATAGCCTGGAGACAAGGATTGAGAAGATGCAAGAAATGTTTACCAAGGACCTAGAAGAAATAAAAAGGAGTCAATATATTTTGAATAATGAAATAAAGGAGATAAAAGACACGCTGGAGGGAACCAACAGTAGAATAACAGAGGCAGAAGATAGGATAAGTGAGGTAGAAGATAGAATGGTGGAAATAAACGAAGCAGAGAGGAAAAAAGAAAAAAGAATCAAAAGAAATGAGGAAAACCTCAGGGACCTCTGGGACAATATGAAACGCCCCAACATTCGAATCATAGGAGTCCCAGAAGAAGAAGATAAAAGGAAAGGCCATGAAAAGATACTCGAGGAGATAATAGTTGAAAATTTCCCTAAAATGAGGAAGGAAATAGTCACAGAAGTCCAAGAAACCCAGAGAGTCCCAAACAGGATAAACCCAAGGCGAAACACCCCAAGACACATATTAATCAAATTAACAAAGATCAAACACAAAGAACAAATATTAAAAGCAGCAAGGGAAAAACAACAAATAACACACAAGGGGATCCCCATAAGGATAACAGCTGATCTTTCAATAGAAACTCTTCAGGCTAGAAGGGAATGGCAGGACATACTTAAAGTAATGAAAGAGAAAAATCTACAACCCAGATTACTGTACCCGGCAAGGATCTCATTCAGATATGAAGGAGAATTCAAAAGCTTTACAGACAAGCAAGAACTGAGGGAATTCAGCACCACCAAACCAGCTCTCCAACAAATGCTAAAGGATCTTCTCTAAACAGGAAACACAGAAAGGATGTTTAAACACGAACTTAAAACTACAAAGTAAATGGCAACGGGACCATACTTATCAATAATTACCTTAAATGTAAATGGGTTGAATGCCCCAACCAAAAGACAAAGAGTGGCTGAGTGGATACAAAAACAAGACCCCTACATATGCTGTCTACAAGAGACCCACCTCAAAACTAGGGACACATACAGACTGAAAGTGAAGGGATGGAAAAATATATTTCATGCAAATGGAGACCAAAAGAAAGCAGGAGTCGCAATACTCATTTCAGATAAAATAGACTTTAAAATAAAGGCTGTGAAAAGGGACAAAGAAGGACACTACATAATGATCAAAGGGTCAATCCAAGAAGAAGATGTAACAATTATAAATATATATGCACCCAACATAGGAGCACCACAATATATAAGGCAAATACTAACAAGTATGAAAGGGGAAGTTAACAATAACACAATAATAGTGGGAGACTTTAACACTCCACTCACACCTATGGATAGATCAACAAAACAGAAAATTAACAAGGAAACACAAACTTTAAATGATACTATAGACAAATTAGATTTAATCGATATTTTCAGGACTTTCCACCCCAAAACAAGCAATTTCACCTTTTTCTCAAGTGCACATGGAACTTTCTCCAGGATAGATCACATCCTGGGCCATAAATCTAGCCTTGGTAAATTCCAAAAAATTGAAATCATCCCAGCCATCTTCTCTGACCACAATGCAGTAAGATTAGACCTCAATTACAGGAAAAAAACTATTAAAAATTCCAACATATGGAGGCTAAACAACACGCTTCTGAATAACCAACAAATCACAGAAGAAATCAAAAAAGAAATCAAAATATGCATAGAAAACGAATGAAAATGAAAACACAACAACCCAAAACCTATGGGACACTGTAAAAGCAATGCTAAGGGGAAGGTTCATAGCAATACAGGCGTACCTCAAGAAACAAGAAAAAACTCAAATAAATAAACTAACTCTACACCTAAAGCAACTAGAGAAGGAAGAAATGAAGAACCCCCAGGGTTAGTAGAAGGAAAGAAATCTTAAAAATTAGGGCAGAAATAAATGCAAAAGAAACAAAAGAGACCATAGCAAAAATCAACAAAACTAAAAGTTGGTTTTTCGAGAAGATAAACAAAATTGACAAGGAAACTGTAATCAGAAATCTTCCAGCAAACAAAAAGCCCAGGGACCGAAGGCTTCACAGCGGAATTCTACCAAAAAATTTAGAGAAGAGCTAACACCTATCCTACTCCAAACTCTTCCAGAGAATTGCAGAAGATGGTAAACTTCCAAACTCATTTCTATGAGGCCACCATCACCCTAATTCCAAAAGGCAGACAAAGATGTCACAAAAAAAGAAAACTACAGGCCAATATCACTGATGAAACATAGATGCAAAAATCCAATAATAAAATTCTAGCAAACAGAATCCAACATCATATTAAAAAGATCATACATCATGACCAAGTGGGGCTTTATCCCAGGAATGCAAGGTTTCTTTAACATCCGCAAATCAATCAATGTAATTCACCACATTAACAAATTGAAAGATAAGAACAATATGATTATCTCAATAGATGCAGAAAAAGCCTTTGACAAAATTCAACATCCATTTATGATAAAAAACTCTCCAGAAAGCAGGAATAGAAGGAACATACCTCAACATAATAAAAGCTATATATGACAAACCCACAGCAAAACATTATCCTCAATGGTGAAAAACTGAAAGCATTTCCCCTAAAGTCAGGAACAAGGCAAGGATGCCCACTTTCACCACTACTATTCAACATAGTTTTTGGAAGTTTTGGCCACAGCAATCAGAGCGGAAAAAGAAATAAAAGGAATACAGATAGGAAAAGAAGAAGTAAAACTCTCACTGTTTTGCAGATGACATGATCCTCTACATAGAAAAACCCTAAAGATTCTACCCCAGAAAACTACTAGAAGCTAATCAATGAATATAGTAATGTTGCAGGATACAAAATTAAACACTGTCACAAAACAGATGACAACTACAGGCCAATCTCACTGATGACCATAATGGTCTGTCAAAAATCCGTTTAATGAAAATTACTAAGCAAAGCAGAAATCCAACAACCAAAGATAAACAGAACATACATCATTACCAATGGGCTATAACCCAGGAAATCAATGTTTTCTTAACCTAACCGCAAATCAATCAATGGGGGGTAATTCAACAGCAGATCCTCCCATGACCCACCCCCACCGAAAAAGAAGAAAAAAAAAGGCACAAAAAAACCTCTGGGAACCTAATAGAAAAATAGCAATGATTGCTATTTGATCCACAACAAAGAATACTAGGAAATCAAAGGCACAAAAAAAAATAAACAAATTGGGGACTAATAATACAATTATAAAGCTTTTTGCACAACAACAAAGGGAATACTATCTGAGCAAGAGTGAAAAGTCAGACATCTGGGCAATCAGAATTTGAGAAAACGAACGTAATAAAATTAGCAAACGAATGTGCAACAGACAAAAACAATTAATCTCAAAAAATATACACAAGCAACTCCTGCAGCTGGAATTCCAGAAAAATAAACGACCCAATCAAAAAAATGGGCCACCAAGAACTAATAACAGACATTTCTCCCAAAGAAGACATACAGATGGCTAATACACAACACTGATAAAAGATGCTCAAAACATCACTCATTATTAGAGAAATGCAAATCAAATTAAAACCACAATGATGGTACCATTACACACCAGTCAGAATGGCCTGCTATTCCAAAAGTCTACAAGCAATAAATGCTGGAGAGGGTGTGGAGAAAAGGGAAACCCTCTTTACACTGTTGGTGGGAATGCAAACTAGTACAGCCACTATGGAGAACAGTGTGTGAGATTCCTTAAAAAACGGGAATAGAGAACTGCCATATGACCCAGCAATCCCACTGCTAGGCATTATACACCGAGAGGAAACCAGAATTGTGAAAGAGACGCGTGTACCCCAATGTTCATCGCAGCACTGTTTACAATAGCCAGGGACATGGAAGCAACCTAGATGTCCATCGGCAGCCACGAATGGATAAGGAAGCTGTTGGTACATATACACAATGGAAATTTTACTCAGCCATTAAAAAGAATACATTTGAAATCGGTTCTATTGAGATGGATGAAACTGGAGCCCATTATACATGAGTGAAGTGAGCCAGAAAGGAAAAGCACCAATACAGTATACTAATTGCATGTATATGGAATTTGAAAGATGGTAATGGTAACCCTATATGTGAGACAGAATAAGAGACACAGATATCGCATAGAAACAGTCCTGTGGACTCTGCGAGGGAGAAAGGTGAGGGTGGGACGTTCTGGGACAATAAAATTGAAACATGTATATTGTCATATGTGAAGAGGAACACCACCATTCCATGTTTCTATGCATGGGACGGGAATGCTCAGGGATGGAAGCGTTGGGATGACACTGAGGGATGGGAGGGGGAGGGAGTGGAGTGGGGGTTTGGGAGGGGGGGGGCACATGTGAATCCATGGGTACATCTCTTACAGAAAAAAAAAAAAAAAGATGAGGGAAACTGAGGGCCAGATGGAAAAGAGTGACTTACTTGGGTTTTTACTAGTCGGGGGAATAAGTCAGGGTTAGAGGCCAGGTCTCTGGGATATAATATGAAATGTCGCTTGACTTCACCACTCTGTGGAGACCAGTTTTCTGCGGACCATCACCAATTGTGGAGAATCAGGGGATTACGTGGCAAGCTGGGCTATAATTGAGGAGATGCCCCTGGGTGGGCTTCTCAGAGTATCTTGTTGGTACTCTGGCTTCCACAAACCAAGATCTCAGATGGCTAGCACCTTGAAGTCTTGTGGATTCCATAAATAAGTCATTTCTTCCTCATGAAACCTTCTCTTCCTTTGTTGATGACATGAAATTCCATTAGCACGGTAACAGTGGTATTAAAAACATCACAATGACAATGCTGTACTCTGCTCACAAAGAACCTGACATTCTGAGAAATGTGATTCTGCATAATGAGATCAATATCTTTCGCTTCTGGCCCAGAGATCATTCCTCCACTGCGATTCTACATCAGTTCATCCTACTCGTCCAAAAGCCATATTCTGTCATGTTTTTAAGTGGAGACCCTTTGAAACACAGAAAAGACTGATGA
This sequence comes from Okapia johnstoni, assembly GCA_024291935.2. NCBI lineage: Eukaryota > Metazoa > Chordata > Mammalia > Artiodactyla > Giraffidae > Okapia > Okapia johnstoni. The sequence continues at coordinate 17,427 of JAGTYA010000469.1, read as the reverse complement.
GGCACACTATAAAGGTACCAGAAAAAACTCCTAATTTTTCAATTCATTGCCTTTTGCGACTGGGGGGTTACCTAATGGCCTTTGTCAATTTCTTGATTATCTGATATTATCCTTCAGTTATATAGCTAGTAGTTGATGAAGTCTTGGCCTGTCTTCGCACTAAGAAAGCATTATGAGATCCACTCAGCCATCTTGGCCTAAGCTTCTCCTTTCATTAGGGTACTCTAGTTAATCTTTACTGTTGATTGTAAAAGTCTGGCCCCTGCATATTATTTTGGCACAACTCATCCAGACCCACTGAATGGGACAGGTCAGATTTAACTTGAGTTCTGGGATAGAGTGTTGCAGGCTCTGGGATATGTCAGGATCGTAATTTAACAATCCCGCTAAAGCGACAGACTCGCCCAGAAAGCCAGTGATAGTGCAAAAACGGCTGAACTCTGCATCAGGTTTATAGGAGAACTGCAAAGAATTAGGCAAAAGAACTCAGCAAGGGGACCAGGAACATATCAAGGACTGGTGTTTAAATCACACTAATTTGAAAGTGCCTCGACAAAAGTTAGGTCCCTACCTATAGTCTTCTACTGCATATTGGGCAGTCTTCATTTTACACAGATACTCAAGCTTCTTTTTTTGTTCAAATTTCTTCTCAGAATCATTGGGATTGGGGAGAAGGTGATCACACATGTAAACTAAACCCTAGAGTCAGAATCAGCACAGAGGTCTTCGTTGGCTGCAGCTGTCTGATTCCCCTTTCCCTTCTGGGCATTGAGGCTGCTGCGCATTCTTTCTGGCATCACCATATATGGGAACATTTGGCTTTTGCTGCCCCTGGGGAGGAACATTAGTGCCTGTTATCAGATAGTTTTTCTGGTTTTCACGATATTTTCGTCTCAATGTTTCACCTCAAACCAGTAAAGTAAACAGACCTAACCCTTTATAGTGTACAGCCGTTAGCATATGTAATCCGCCCCACATAAGCAGAAGGATATTCTGTCCATTCCAGCACTTTTCACGAGTTTTTGGCCAAGAACGTTTCGTCCTATGTATGATGTCAACCCATTGGAAGGTCACTGATAGTAATGACAGCTACACAATACTTTGGCTACCTGATAGCAAAGAGCCTACTTCAGTGGAGAAATAAAACTCCTCTGTTGTTACGAAGAGGAACTCGACCCTGAGAATCAGCGCGGGATAAGTGTGGGCAAACAAGAGAAGATGCTCGGGGTGTGGATGGCATCTCACGGAATCACTTCTGAGTACACTTGAGTCTGGAGCCCAAACTTTACGGAAATAGTGGAAGGCCCAGAGTACGCCTGGCGCGCTGCATTCCATGGAGGTCACGCATACAGAGCCAGACACACAGCCTTTGCCACCTGAACAAACAACATGAGTGTCTGGCGGACCCCAAGAAGGGCTGTGCGCCCATCCAGAGTATTCATCTCAACTGTACTAGGTAATTGGATAGCAGTTCTTGATCACTCCTCCTCCTACATTTGCCACACTCAGTCACTTAGCCCTTCAAATGACCCTAAGTGTGATGCCCCTGCCAACTCCTTTAAATGTGTAACATCGGTGACAATGTTCGGTTCTTAGACTTTTTTTGGACCATCATTGTGGCATTTTAGTTCAGGCTGATAGAGCGAATTAGAGCCAATATAACATCGCCAGCAATATCTATGAACCTCCACACACATGGGATAGACTTTCTGCAAATGATTAAATTGCTAGGAGTCCCACTGGACAGGGAGGGCTGTAGCTGTGTAACAGCCATTCAGGGAGCTCTGGGCTTTCGGGGTTTTCACTGTGAGTGCACTTTGGCTACTACATGATGCCCAGCGCCTATTGTGCTACATGTTACTTTGTTTTTACTGAACTTGTGATGAGAGTTCAATTCTTCTTTTACCAAGTGGAATGCCTTGATTAGAGGGTCCTAGATTATTTACAGAATAATGGAAACCAGAAGAGAATGTGGCTAAATACAAGAAGGGAAACATTTTTCATATTGTGTATGCTTCTATTCTTTGTATTTGTATTTACAAGTAGTGATGCATAGAGCAGAGTTATGTTCTGTTGATTTATGTTTACGTAAAAAATTGGTGGTTGCTGATGTTCAAGGACTCAGATGCATTTTTTATCATTTTCCGCACCCTGGGTTCTCTGTGAGCTAATATCTTTTTCTCCTCTTTATCAATTTTGCATTAAGCGGATCAATTTTACGAAGTTGAGGCAAATTGCAATCAGATAATATAGGAACTTTAGTATCAATTGATTCTTACAGATAACAAAGCTCACTATCTTTTGCCCCATACTTTCTCCAGGCTTAAAGAGGTATATTAAACATTCTAGGAGAAAAACCAGGTTCCCCTCTATTACCAGGTCTGGCCTGTGGGCCTGCATTTTAGTGAACAAATATATAACCAGGGGTGTCTTCAGTGATGTTAACGAGACTTGAAGCAGAAAAAAATGACCAAACAACTCAGGATTATATGAGGATAGACCAACACAGAAGGCTATACGTGATCGCACTCTGTCTAGTGTCCTTGTGTTGTTGTTATTGTCCCATAAAAAAATAAAGTCTTGTTCTTTGGAGTTTCAACTTTTGTATAAAAATTTAAATCGTTAGAAAACTGGTAGCTATTTAAAAAGTCTCAACTCTCAATATGATTTTATAAACAGATACACTCCATATACACTGCTCAATTTTAAAACAGGGAAACTAAACATAGGACTCCGCTAACACAGACAACTCTAACACAGGGAACCTCTGGCTCAAGACTCTATTTAACGTTGTAAAAGGGGTAATGAATTTTAAAACGAGGATCGATCAAATATGGTCTAATTAGAAAATCACTTTGTGTGTACATCAGAAAACTAACACTTAATTAAATCAAATATACTTCTAATTTCATCTACATACATAAACGAATCACATAAATTCTAACTTCAAAAAAAATAATAAACAGTACACAAAACTAAAGAACGTCTCAATCACAATAATAAAGACGTATTTTTCAGCATCAGTTCCAGTGTCTTGAGAACTCTGCTTAGAAAAGACATCATTTATAGGTAAAACAAAAATGTAGTAAATGTTAATCTCGTACGCTACTTGGTGATGTTATAATAATGTAATTTTTCGCCAAATAATGGTGTGCAGCTGGTATTGGATATACCTATCAATATCCAAATAATTGGGACAGTTAATATTATCACAGCACACGCCACAGGAGACAAATTTTAGATTTTCTCAATTATAAACAAACTATTTACATTATCATAACAGAAGATGTTTTCAAGAAACCAGTGATGATCAGTATTCCTTTCTCATGATGTTAACCAGGAGCCTCAAATTGTGACGCTCGCGCAACAAAATGCTCGCTATCTAATTGTGGCAGAATAAAAAATATAAATAGACCCGTGATCTAAAAGCTGTGATACTAAGGATTATAGCGGTCGGGATTATGTTACATACTGTTATAACAACTTATCTAACTCGCCCCATGATTATGAGGCTTCGTAATTTCTAATTTCTGGCAACGTAAGCTGATCAACCTTTCTATGGCAATAAAAGGATCTCTTGTATAGAGATATGAGCTCGTCATGCTGGAGTACATTGTTCGATTGTATTTGAAAAAGCTACTCTCTTTGCAATTCCTTGCTATATCCTGCTTTGTCCATAACGTTCTTTTCGCTCTATTCCAGGTTCTCAGTTGAACACAAGTACACATATTTCAAAATTTAAACCTAAATTTGTGTTGGAAACTTGGGGTTATGTGGAATTACCCATTCGCCGCGCTGAGTCTCGCTCTGCTCTCAAAAAACACAGAAAACATACTGAGAATATTAGGGTACACTCATCACAATTCTTGTTTATGTGGTCTCATCTTTAAAAACACAATTCTTTTATTTGGAGAAGCACAGAACTTCACCATATACAAATTGCAAGCCTTGGGATCACAATGGCCCCACGTAGCGTTGCGATGCCTGGACCTGGGACATTTTGACTTTGCTAAGGCGCTTTACTCATGACCAGGGAGATTAATGGCTTTTATATGTAGTTTCTCATTTGTAAAACTTACATCACAAAGGTGTGTTCTCTTGAGCACAGTTACACAATAGATACTTCTTCGGGTATTATAAATCCAAGCTACTAAACCAAGCTTTCATAGGCACAAATTCAGAATTTCCACCTAGGAAGTGATTGTGAGGTGTCTTGTTCACGCGCGAACCCTGGAGATTCTCGGAAAGGCGAGGCCGGAGCGTCAGACTTTCATGATAGCTGCACTGTGGCATTTGTAGACTACTTGATTTGTAGCCAGCACCAGGCCCCAGGCCAAGCAATTCAAAATGCTTTCTGACCTGTTCACCGAAGGAGAGTACAGGCTATTCTAATCCCACCCCTCTCTTCCTATATTGAGGGGTCTTATGCAGATCCTAGCACTAGAGGACACCTTATAAGTGTATTCAGTTAATCCATTTATGTCATGCACAACTCAAGATTACCCCTTATCCCACATGAGTCTCCCTTTCCCCGGCCAAACCTACTCGCTCCTGCCTCCTCCGTCATAATTATAACTCTGGGGCTATGAGAGTGGCAAATGAGATAAGAGGAAGCATCCGTGGGAGGGGCCGCTGGAGAGCTCTCCTTACTCCGGGGCTATGTGAACAAGTTGTGGTGCTATTCTCCCTACTTCCTTCTGTCTTAGCCATTGATCCAAGAAACCACTGTGAACTCACTATAGATTAAGGTGTGCCATTCAACATTCAGTAAAGGCTCGATGGGAGGGATCAGACAGAGGCAGGAGTTCTGTGAGGAGGTTTCAAAGATTGATGTCTTCGATTTTGGTGGGAGCTGATAGATTTATAGCTGTGGTCCCTTGATCTGGCAAAGGTTACACCAACACTGGTTTGCTGCAGTGATGGTATTTAACAAATAAGTTGTAATTTTTGTATTCCAAAATAGGAACAAAATCAACAATCAAAACTATGAAGTATTTTTGTTTTTTTGTCTTTGGTTGCTTTCAACCATCTCTATTTCTCGCACATATATGCTGTCAAGGAATGTACTTTTACATACTATAGGTATGATGTGGTTCACGGATCACTAAGTTGTGACCAAACTCTTTGCGACTCCCATGGATCTGCATGACACGCCAGGCTACAATGTCCTTCACTATTCTCCGGAGTTTGCATCTCAAACTCCTGTCATTGGAGTTGTATGATTGCTGTCCAATCCATCTCATCCTCTGCCGTCCCCGCTCCCCGGTTGCCCTCAAGTCTGTGTTTCCCTGCATTAGGGATCTTTTCCAATGAGTGGGTAGCAGACCCTTTGCATCAGGTAGTAAAAGTTTCAGAGCTTTCCATGCTTCAAGATCAGTTCTTCCAATGTACATATTCAGGCTTGATTATCTACAGGATTCGACTGGTTTCGATTCAAAATAATGCAGGACCAGGCGGTAGGCACAAAATTCCTTTCCATGAACCCAAAATTCAAAAAGGCATTCACTTTCTATGGCACTCAGCACTTCTTTTATGAGTCTTCCAATTCTAACTGTTCATATATGGACTACTCGGACAAAACATTAACTTGAAACTCTATGGACCTTTGTTGGCTTAGAGAACGTCACCTCTGCAATCTTTAACAACCTGCTGTAAGGTTTGTCAATTTGTTTCATTCCACGGAGCAATTTTTAATTTTCATTGCTCCAGACACTCCATATGCATTGATTTTGGAGCCCAAGAAATAATAAGCTCTGTAACTGTATCCCCTAACTGTCTGCATGAAGAATTGATGGGTCCAGGTGACCCTGATCCTTCGTGTTTTGGCTTGCTGCGATTTACAACTTAGCTTTTTTACTTGTCCTTTTTCACTTTCATTCAAGAGGCTATCTTTAGCTCTTGAGGCCCTCTCCAATGAATATTCAAGATTTTAGGATGGAAGCCTACTGGTTTGATCTCCTTGCAGTTCCAAGCTTGTTCTCAAGCAGTACTTCTCCAAAGACCGGAGTTGCAAAAACCCTCAAATTCTTTAGAGCATTCAGCATTCTTTATGGTCCAACTCTCAATATCCATCATGTGTCTTCTGGGAAATCCATTGCTTTAAAACTATACTCAGACTTTGACCCTTAGTTGATTGATGGTCTCTCTGTTTTAACAATGAACACTGCTAGGATTTTCTCGTTGCATTTTCTTTCAATGTGAGCCAAATGTCAATAGCTTTTTCTTTTGGAAGAAAAGTTATGATATAAGTCTACGACAGAGCTTGTCCATTATTAAAAGTACTCTTATACTGCAGCACAATAGATCATATCAATTAAGATCCCATATCTACCACTTTAGAGTTCTTTAATTTTGACATTGGAACTAAAAGGAAAATGGTCATGGTCTGTACCTATGTATTGGAAATAGGAATGAAAAAAAAAGGAGTCGCTATTACTTGTCCTTCCATACAAGCATTTGGGGATATGCGCTTTCTTATTGGACATAAGATGAACCTACGTTCAGAAAAGTGTTGAAACAAATTCTCTAGAGGATAGCTTAAAAATAGTAACATTTCTATAAAAAGCTTAACTGACCAACTATACTTCCTTGCAAGCAGCGAATTGGAATAAGTACTCTTGAGGGAGGCTTGCAGAGACATATGGATTCATCCAGTTTGCATGGAAATGGGAATCTCATCAATAAAAGCCCAGTCTGTCAATTAAACAAGGAGAATCTTATCTTTGCTTTTTTTTTTGTCTTTAGAAACTATTATGTTAAACTTATGGTGTGTGTATAGTACTCTTTTTCATTCTTCTTGGTTCTTTATAATGGCCACTCTTATGTTTAAATATTCAGGTTCTTTCATTTATAATTGTGCAGTGAGGAAATTTACTAGTCAATTTTTCATGTGTTTATATGATTTCTACATACCTATGAGAAAGCGGTTTTAAGGTTACAGCATGGCACTATTGATTTGTCTTGAGGACAATATTCAGTATGGGATAAAGCATGCTAGATGTTGTGTATTTAGTCATCTAATATAGCTTTGAAGAAAACTTATCAGTGTGCGGGTTGATGGTTCTAAATTGGCTCCAGGCATCACACTCTTTCACTGGAACCAAGAATAAATCCAGAAGAAGAGAAAGTAGGGGCTTGGTAATTTGTGTTGGTATTCTCTACACTGGTGAGAGGAAGAGAATATTAGCCAATGCCACATATTATAATTGCATGCTCGCTGTTTCATTTACAAAAATCTGTACTTTGTAAAATAATGTCAATTTAAAACTATGGGAAGGGCCTCTGAACATAGATACTATGATTATGGCGAAAAATTTATCATTTCTAAAAAATATTCTAAAATCAACAATCATAGTGGGGCCATCCATAAGACTTATGATTCAGTAATTTCATTTTAACATTTTCGATAGTCAGGTAAGTCCAGGTTGAAAATGTCTTAACTGACCTGTTCACAGTAAGCGATATCATTGAGCTTTATTCTACTGTAGCATACACAGTACAATTAGTAATCCCTAACTTATCTAGATGATTGCTCATATGGCGATAACACGGTCTTGATATTCTGGAGCATAGTTAAGAGGTTCCAGAGAAAGCAAGTAAGTGTGACCAAAAGTTTCTTGCTTACAAAGTCGAGTTTCTTTCTATCACTGTATCCTATTTTACCTATATTTTCTCACAATTGGAATTAAGACAATCACCAAATATGTTGAAAATCTAGCCATGTTGACATGTCTTTGTCATACATTTATTCTAAGTCATTATTCATTATGCGTAATGAAATTATTCATTCAAATGAGCAGATAAACCTATGGAGTGTGAAAACTTAACATTTCGCTGCGTGGACTCACTATTTACTGAGGTAGGGACATTTTTTTTGATTGTTAGAGAAATATCTTCAACAAGCCTAACAAGCACCATTAAAATTCATTCCTTGTCCACATCATAAACTAATTTAGAAGTGGGAAAAAAAGACATATTACTTATTTGCTTTTGAAATTATGGCTACCAGTCTCTATTTAATTAGGATAAGCTCTGATTTTTAGCTAACTTTTGTAGAAAATCTCGTCTATAGCTTACTTTTCTCAATATGACATTTTTTTGAATACTGAAAATTAACAATCTGCTCGCTTGAACAATGATTGTTTGCTTTTATAGGCATTTTCAAAAATAATTTAAGTATAATTATATTTTTTGGTTTTGGTGGTTGAGATTTTTTTCCTCTGCTTGATTTCATAATCGTATATATTTGCGAGACCAACATCGCAAAACTCCTGTCGCCCCCTTATGCTGTGTGTATGGTGCTGATGATAAAACTTAAAGTGACCTGTGGCATGTCTGCCAGGCAACTTTGTGCTGACCTTACCTCAATAATATTATCTTTGTCTGTGCAGACTCAAAAAATAAAAATAAAAAAAGCACTCTGAGCTACATTAATAGGTTGTTGCTGCAGCAAAACCCAGAAAACATTATAAATTAGGGAGGAAGATCTCCTAGGAATTCCTGACCCCACCAGCAATTTTTAGTGTTCTATATTTAATGATAACAATTCAAGTTCTAGGGGGAGGGGAACGGGAAAAGGATAAATTGCAGTTGAACTGAAATAGCATATTGGAGATATAGGGATTATAATAATTTTTTTCACTTTAAAAAATGTTACTAGAATTGATAATAATGTATGGACTTTATTTCTTAAAAAAATATATCAAGTAGTTATTTTATGAAAAATTTATAAAAGTATGATCTTAAAAACAGGTAAGAAGGATATGGGGTGCCCGAACTCTTCTGTATATCTTTGCAATTTTTCACTAACCCAAAAAACTTTCTAAATATTTATTTTTTAAAAAATAGAATCAAAAAAAAAGTTTTTAACAAAAAAAAAAATGGCCCTAATATATTCTTTGTACCTTTTCCCCTTTCTTTCCCTTTCCCCCTTCAGGGATATTTCAGTCATAAAGTACTGGTGGGGAAGTGCTAACTGCCCATGTGGGGCAGCTTGTTAAGGGAAAGGGTGAAGTTCAATGTGGTGAAAAAAGTAATCAAACCAGAGGAAAGGAAACCCGAGTCTGCTGTTAAGAGTTAAAATATGGAAAGAAAGAAAATTAGAACACCCGCTGTAGCAATGAATTGATTGGAGGTTTCAGCATGAACAATGGTTTTAATATATGCAGAAACATAATGTAAATGTGTGTGTGTGCCTGTTCACTAAGAAAAGACCTGGGTTCAGTTTCATTCAATGCAACTAGTAGACCCAGGCCCAGATATTAATTTTAAAATCTTCTTAACTAAAAGAAATAGGCCCTTTTGAGTAATAACTGGGTGGTAATGGTTCTTTTTTTTGGAGGGGAAATTTATAATATGATTCTAAAACTTTTAAAGAAATATAATCATTTCTCCCGATTTTAATCGAAAGTATCTTTGAAAAAATGAAATGAATTAACAAAAAAGAAATCTGCCATTGGCATGATTCCCAAAATGTATACTTATTTTGTTATTTTTTTAAAAAAGAGTAGACAAAAGCTCAAAAAGTCGGGTTTGGTTATTTAAAGGGCCCCATATAGCATTAAACAAAATTTTATTGATATATATTTTATTTTAAAAAATTGTTGCTTTTTTTTACTTTTACACAGGTTTTTAAAATATATTTTTTGTATTTTGTACTTTTTTATGTTTTATTAACTCTAAAAAAGGCATTCATAAAATATTTCTAATGGTGAAATCAAAGTGAAAGCCATATAAAAATACAGGTGTGAAGTGTGTGGTGGTAAGATCATGATGTTTCTTTTTTGTAAATCATTATATGTGAAAATAAACAACCTACACAAATGCTATTAAAAAAAGAGAATCACAAATATGCATAATTGTTAATTTCTTAAAATTTTGATGTTCGGGGGAAAAATATCTTTTCCTTTTCTTTGTTTTCCAATTTTCTATAAAAAATGTATACACCTGGTTATATAAAATAATAAAGAAGTGGAAGCCTTCCCAGAATGCATGCGAGCCCATTTTCAAGTTGGTTCATCCCGCTAGCCTTGGTCTCGGAGACTCTGGGCTGATACCATTATTGAAAATGGCAACCTTCTGTGCCAGGGGAAAGCAACGAAGCTGAGAGGTGAAAACCACCTGGGAGGAGGCATTCACTCTAACTGAAAGTGTTGACTGCTTCCTTTTCATAATCGGATAAGGGAAGAAGACAAATCCAATGTTGTCAATAAAGAGTGTTTCTGTGTCCTTGAAAGAAGACTTTTTTGCATAGAAAAGATTTATTCCTAGGTTTCCTTTGGTTTTAAAGCTTAAAGTTAAATCTATTCAAGGTGCAAATCTAAAAACGTAACTCACCTTTAAGTTTTTAGATCAAATTTTCAAATTATTAGTGTAAAATATTTTTTAAAAGTAATTTAATTTATTTTGATCGATCACTTGTCCAATTTTTTTAAAAAAAAATCATTTTAAAAGCAATCCCTTTAAAAACTGTCTGGGTGATAAACTGAATAGGTTAGATAGGTAGATAAACAGATGGATAGATATAAATACATATATTAAAAATCTTAAAGGATTCCCCGGTGGCACAGCGGGTAAAGAATCTGCTGGCTAATGCAAGAGATGCAAGAGAGTGAGTTCCCTCCCTGGATTGGGAACATACCTTGGAGTATGAAATGGCAACCCACTTCCAGTATTCTTGCCAGAAAATCCCATGGACAGAGGGAACCTGGGGAGGAATACAGTCCATGGGGTACAAAGGGTTGGACACGAATGAGCATGAGCATACACACAAGATAAAAACTTGAATTATCCAATACTATGTGTAACTTGGTAACATTTCAAACTTAAAATTGAGTCAATCTAAAAATCTAAATCATTTACTCTAGTACCATTTTAAGACAGAATCATTTTAAGATGTTACTTGGTAGGCCAATTCTCTTACACACGAGGAATTCTTAAATACCACATAAACACGATCTCTTCTTTCACAAAAAATATTCCCTGCTAAAATATTTAACTATTTAAAATATTTCTACTGTAAATTATAAATTTTCCCAAGGTTAAAAAATTTTTATCCATGAAGGAATGGATATCATTAAAAATAGTTTTCAGGTTACCTTCTCAATCAATTGAAGCTGTATGTTGGTTGGAGATTTCAATCAAGCTGTGACTGGATTTTGGTCAGTGCCATTAAGGGTACCTTGAGCCCTATTCATCTCACACGCTAGTGAAGTAATGCTCAAAATTCTCCAAGCCAGGTTTCAGCAATACGTGAACCGGGGAACTTCCAGATGTTCAAGCCCGGTTTTAGAAAAGGCAGAGGAACCAGAGATCAAATTGCCAACATCCGCTGGATCATCGAAAAGGCAAGAGAGTTCCAGCAAAACATCCATTTCTGCTTTATTGACTATGCCAAAGCCTTTGACTGTGTGGAACACAATAAGAAAGTGAAAGTGAAAGTGATGTCGCTCAGTCGTGTCCGACTCTTTGCGACCCCATGGACTGTAGCCTACCAGGCTCCTCTGTCCTTAGGATTCTCCAGGCAAAAATTTACTGGAGTGGTTGCCCATTTCCTTCTCCAGGAGATTTCCCAAACCCAGGGATTGAACCCAGGTCTCCCGCATTGCAGGCAAGATGCTTTATCATCTGAGCCACTAGGGAAGTCACTGTGTGGATCACAATAAACTGTGGAAAATTCTGAAAGAGATGGGAATATCAGACCACCTGACCTGCCTCTTGTGAGGAAACCTGTTTGATGGTCAGGAAGCACTAAAAGTTGAAATGGATATGGGATCATACAGACTGGGATCCAAATAGGATAAAAGGAGTACATCAAGGCTGTTTATTGTCACCGTTTGCTTTGTTTAACTATATGCAGAGTAACATCATGAGAAAAGATGCTAGGGCTGGAAGAACACAAGCTGCGAATCTAAGATTGCCAGGGAAAATATCACTTAGCCTCAGATAGGCAGATGATACCACTTTAAGGCAAAGTGAAAGAGGAAATCAAAGAGCCTCTTGATGAGTGGAAACAAGAAGGTGAGAGAGAAATTTTGGCTTTATACTTAAAGCTAACATTCAGAAAACTAGATCATGGCATGCGGACCATCACTGAATTGGAAATAAGAGGGGGGACAAGGGTGGGGGGGGAGTGTCAGACTTATTTTTGTTGTGGCACTCCAAAAATTCACTGCAGATGGTGATTGCAGCCATGATAATTAAAAGACGCTTACTCCTTGTGAAGGAAGTTATGACCAACTAGACAGATATTAAAAAGCAGGACATTACTTTGCCAACAAAGTCATGTAATACACCATGGGTTTTCCGTAGTCATGTATGGATGTGAGTTGGATGTGGGAAAAAAGCTGAGTCTGCGAATTGATGCTTTTGACTGTGGTGTTGGACAAGACTCCTGAGAGTCCTTGGACTGCAAGGAGATCCAACCAGTCCATCCTAAAGGAGATCAGTCCTGGATGTTCATTGGAAGGACTGATGTTGAAGCTGAAAACTCCAATCTTTTGGCCACCTCATGCGAAGAGTTGACTCATTGGAAAAGAGCTTGATGCAGGGAAGGAAATTTAGGGCAGGAGGGATGAGGATTTAAAAGGGGATGAGAGAGAATGAGATGGTTGGATGGCATCACCGACTTGATGGACATGAGTTTGGGGGGGATTCGGGGGTTGGTGATGGACAGGGAGGCTGGCATTTCTGCGAATCATGGGGTCGCAAAGAGTCAGGCATGACTGAGTGATTGAATGAACTGAACTGAGCCCTATTCATGGTTATTGAAGTGAAGTGAGTGAAAGTCTCTCAGCTGTGTCTGACTCTTTGCGACCCCAGGGATTACAGTCCAGGGAAATTCTCCGGGCCAGAATACTGGATGGATAATTTTCCCCTTCTTCAGGGGATTTCCCAAACCCGGGGGTAAAACCCCACATCCCCCGTTTTGCGGCGGATTTTTTACCAAATGAACCACAATCAAGGGAAGCAGGTCTTTCCCGGTTTTAAAATGGGGGTTTTGGGGTTCAAAACCTTGAAGTGACATAGCCCATATTATAGATTTACCATACCCCTTCCCAGATTTTAAGTTAGATTTAATTTCATCCCCTTAACTTGATTTTAATTTAATCCAAAAATGTGAGTCACTGCTTTATTCAGTTCTGAAACTTTTTTTGATTTTTCATTAGGACTCAATTCCCACACTTGATATATTCCTAACTTTGATTAAAAGTTGATCTTCACACCAAACGTATAATGATAAAGTCGTCCTGATGAAAAATTTTATGTATGCAATTTTTTGTAGAGAAAGCAGGGGTGGAAAATGGGTTTAATGCTGGTAAACTGGGCGTTTACCAAAGAAATTTTGGTATCAAAATTTTCCCAAAAAATTTTGGCAAAGAAAAATTTTTCTGTCTTATTTCCTAACCCAGGCAAGTTGATAATATAATGTTTAAAATGACAAAAGGGTTTGGAAGTAAGTTTCTTCTTAAAAAATTTATTATTTATTTCTAAAGAATCAATATTTTCCAGTCTACTTTTTTGGAAAAAAGGGGGTTAAAGTGCAAGCTCAAATTTCTTGGACCACAGTGTGGTGTCCTGGGCATAGGAGGTCAGCTGCATCAGAGCCACCATTGCTACCATCACCCTATAGCTCCCATGACAGGAGTCCAACACCTGAAAAACCTAGTATCTTATGAAGTTTTTTCATTTCAGCTGTTTGGAATAATTGACTATAGAATTTAAAGAAAAGGAGAAAAAATGTCCCTCCTCAATTTAAAATACCTTGTTTATACTCCCCTGAAGGAAAAAAGGTAAAATAGACTTAGTTGTGCCAAAAAGTTATTCTAGAAAAATTTTTTTATGATTTCAAGAAAAAAAAATGTCAGAAAGAAAAAAAAAGCAGTCCTAATCTTGCAGAGAGTTCATGGAAATTTCCTGTTAGTTTCCCAATCAAAAAAGAATCCATTTTATCTGTGTCATGAAAAAAAAGAATTTGGGCACCCCAGACCAGGTTATCATCTGCCTACTCGGAAAAATGATTAATTAAAATAAATGTGCTGGCTTCAGACATCCTAAATTGTATTTCCCGATACTGCTGTAGCAACACTCTCTCCCCCTCAGACATTATCTAGTATTTAGGGATGGTTTTCCTACTCACAAAACACAAAGCTTAAAAATTTAATTTGTTCCCGTACTTGGGTTTAATTTTTTTTTTCCACTTTACCATCCCCTTCAATACAAATCTCTTTTTTTTAAATTTTCATAGCAGAAACTTCTTTTTTTTCCCCTTTTTTTTTCATTGTAGAAAATGGCTTTTCTATAAAGGATGTTGTAAAAGTATGCACTCAAAACAAATAAATCAAGTAGAAAATTGCAATCACAATTGATATTTAATTTTAAAATTTTGCAGGGGATGATATGCTCTATTTTCCCCGAAAAGATTTTTTTTCAAAGATCTGCTTTTTAAAAGTTACTTTAAGTGGTTGTCTTTATTCCCAAAAAAAATATTTTATGTTTAAATTCTTTAATTCAGTTTTTTAAAGGCAAAAAAGGGATACGTACTAGCCGTCTTTTTTTTTTTGATACAATAAAAAACATGACCTAGAAAAATTTTTCCCTCCTTTTATGAGACATGATTTAGAAAATGCCCTTTTATAAAAAATTTAAAAGGTATTTGATCTTAAACATATCACTAAAAGCAAATTTTTAACAAGTAAGGTGATCCTAAATCCCAATTACATACTTGTCTTCACATCTGGAAACTTTAAATTCACTCCACAACCCTGTGAGCCTTCAGTCAAGGGTGAAGCTTAAAAGTATTTTTTTCTTTTTACCATGTGTGTCTTACTAAAAAAGTCACACACACACATACACACAACACACACACCACACAAAAAATGAGATATGGGTCCTGGTAATTGAATATGGGTCCAGGGTAATTGGTATAATTTTTTTGGGGAAATGATAGTATTTAATTGTCAAGAATGATGGCCAGGCTTTTTTTACCTTGTGAAAGACTCCATAAAACTGCCAGTATGAAAGTAATCTTTACCTTAGCTCTGTTTATGATGAAAACAAAAATTACCCTTCTTATCAAATCAAAACCAAAAAAGTGCAGACTTCAAATAAAGTTTAATAAAATTTCATTGTAAAAGGTGTAAACACAGCAAATTTTAAAAAAAAAACAACAAGTTGTTTGGCCCAAAAGAGTTGATAATTTAAGGTCCCAAGGGCCTTAATATTTGTCTAGAAATTTGCGATATGATTCTGAGAAATTTTTTGGTTTTTAGTTTTGTTTTTTGGCATCTTATAAAGAAAAACTGGATTTTTTTGAGTATATCACAATGAAAAAAGTGGCATAGCGATTGAAAAATTTTACAAGAATACAAAAAATTACGCAAAAAAAATAATTATTTCTACAATAGATCCTATTGGGTTAGGATTAGACCCTTTAGTTAGTTCAGCCCAATATCTTACAAAATGTAAGTTCAGAACCTTCAAGGCTGAAAGAGGACAAAAAATTTTTTTATCAATATTCGATAAACGACACCCCAAAGCCCAGGATAGATTTCCTAGGATCCCTCAAGAAAAAGTCCCCATTAAACATTTTTTCTATGGGGTTCAACATTGGCATATTATAGTGAGAGGTCTTTGTCATAGAAACAAGGAAAGTATGTGACAGGTGAGGCAGGAACAAAATGGCTTTTATGCTCTCCAGCAGATGCCAACCCCGAAAAAGGGTGATGGAAAGACCAGATGCCTACACTGCCCCACTGTCGTTACTAAAACTTGGAATTTGTCTCCAAAATAGTCACCTAGAAAACTTTTTTTCTGTAACTCACTTACAAAAAAGTGGCAAAAATAAAAATTTACTTAATTTTTATACATAAATAGGAAAAACTAAAAAATATTTTTAACAAAAAATTTTTTTTATTTTTTTAAAGAAAAAAAAAATTGTGCCTTTCCAAACATCTGGAATCAGTTATTAATAATTAATTGTCACCCACAATTATTTTCCTGTTTAAAAATTGTAATGGTTTTCTCTTTTGAGCATCACTAAATTAGATTCCCCTATACCTTTCTTGAATGCTCTGCTTGAAATATCTACATATTTCCCTAAAAGTACTCTAGGAAGAAATATCTTTTCCCTGTTTCGATTTCATGTCACTGTTTTGTCACCCTTCCCTATAAGATAAGCAACGGGGGAGTGTCATATTATTAGTTAGCTCTTTGTCCATGTCTTCTTAAACAGCAAGAGGAATTTTGTTATGTCAGCAATTCCAGTTTTTCTTTCCCACAGCACATGATCAGATTTAAACCAAAAGAAAAAACCAAAGTAGTATTGTTATTGATGCTGTGCCCTAGTAAAAAATATATGGAGCGGAAAATATTTGTACTGAAATTATAAAGATTACTCCAATTATGGAAAGTGAAAAATCCTCAGTGTGTCCGACTCTTTGTGACCCCCTGGGCTATACAGTCCCTGGAAAATTTTCCCGGCAAGAATATGGGTGGGTAGCCTTCCCTTTTCCAGGAGATCTTCCCAAACCCCGGGATTGAACCCGGTCTCCCGCATTGCAGGTGGATTCTTTCCAACGGGGCTATCAGGAAGCCCACCCAATCATAATTATATCCAATACTTTGGTACTGATGTGAGAACCGATTTTGGAAGACCCCGATGCTGGGAAAGATTTAAGGCGGGAAAGGGGAAGGGGACAAAAGAGGATGAGAGGTTGGATGGATCACCGACCGATGGACATGAGTTTGGTAGGCTCAGGGAGTTGGTGGGTGGACAGGGAAAAACCCGGCATGCTGAAGTCAATGGGTCACAAAAGTTTGGGCATGACTGAGAAACTAAAATGAAGTGAATAATAATTATTTTTTGTACGAAAAATACTCAGTATTTTTTATACTCAAAGATCCATTACGAGAGATTTTTGAAAAAACAAAATTTTGATTTGTTGTGTTGATGTCACATGAATAGAGAGCCCCGCAAATTTAAGTAAGCCATATATCTTTGGAGTTCTTCCAAATGTCAAATAACCCGAAAATAAATTTGTAAGGGGGGAAAAGTAAAAAAGCTCAGAGTTTAGGTTTTTTTAGCAGTTTCCCATTTTGTATGAAGGGATGATCTAACATATTTTCAAAGCTCAAACCCTGGATTCCCTTCTCAAGCTCCCCTTTATCAGCTGGAACAACGCAATTTTTGTAAAAAACCCCCCAAATTTTAGTTTTTAATAGAGAAAAACCCAGGTCACTGAAGCAAAATTACCCCATAAACTTCATCCTCTATAAAATTTTATCAGATATTTCATTCTTTACCCCCAAATGTTTTGAAGAGTGGTTTACTCTTCGACCACAATGACTAATGTTTAATTGCAAACTGGGTTTTTCTCAGCAATTTACTATTTTTTTAAGGCTCAGGAAACCCGTTTGCCAATAAGTTGG
>JAGTYA010000468.1:0-24473 GCA_024291935.2 Okapia johnstoni | reverse complement strand
TGTTGCACCACGGAAGACTGAATAAGCAGTCCCTTGGGCTACCTTTTTGGACTCTAAGGAAGAGACCCTGCAAGGCTGCATCTGGCTGAAAATCACAAGGGGCTGGGAAGTGATACATGGAAAGTCAGTGAAAGAGGCCACAGTGCCTAGGCCCCAGCACCCGGGTAGGGCTTCCCCAAGGCAGGGAGCCTCAAGGAACCCTCCTCAGAGCTATTTCCTCATGTCTGCTCTATAGCAGAGAGCTCTCGAGACTAGGTCTGTTCTGACTGGGAAACTGAGGCCCTGGGAGCAGAGCCATTGTTCTGGCGTCTTCACAGCCAAACACCTCTTGCACCAGGGAAGACTGAATAAGCAGTCCCTTGGGCTACCTTTTTTGACTCTAAGGAAGAGACCCTGCAAGGCTGCATCTGGCTGAAAATCACAAGGGGCTGGGAAGTGATACCTGGAAAGTCAGTGAAAGAGGCCACAGTGCCTAGGCCCCAGCACCCGGGTAGGGCTTCCCCAAGGCAGGGAGCCTCAAGGAACCCTCCTCAGAGCTATTTCCCCATGTCTGCTCTGTAGCAGAGAGCTCTGGAGACTAGGTCTGTTCTGACTGGGAAACTGAGGCCCTGGGAGCAGAGCCATTGTTCTGGCGTCTTCACAGCCAAACACCTCTTGCACCAGGGAAGACTGAATAAGCAGTCCCTTGGGCTACCTTTTTTGACTCTAAGGAAGAGACCCTGCAAGGCTGCATCTGGCTGAAAATCACAAGGGGCTGGGAAGTGATACCTGGAAAGTCAGTGAAAGAGGCCACAGTGCCTAGGCTCCAAAGCCCCGGTAAGGCTTCGACAGTGCCCTGGAACGTGAAGGCACCCTCCACAGCGCTTTTTCCCCATGTCTGCTCTGTAGCAGAGAGCTCTGGAGACTAGGTCTGTTCTGACTGGGAAACTGAGGCCCTGGGAGCAGAGCCATTGTTCTGGCGTCTTCACAGCCAAACACCTCTTGCACCAGGGAAGACTGAATAAGCAGTCCCTTGGGCTACCTTTTTTGACTCTAAGGAAGAGACCCTGCAAGGCTGCATCTGGCTGAAAATCACAAGGGGCTGGGAAGTGATACCTGGAAAGTCAGTGAAAGAGGGCCACAGTGCCTAGGCCCCAAAGCCCAGGTAGGGCTTCCCCAAGTGCAGGGAACCTCAAGGAACCCTCCTCAGAGCTTTTTCCCCATGTCTGCTCTGTAGCAGAGAGCTCTGGAGACTAGGTCTGTTCTGACTGGGAAACTGAGGCCCTGGGAGCAGAGCCATTGTTCTGGCGTCTTCACAGCCAAACACCTCTTGCACCAGGGAAGACTGAATAAGCAGTCCCTTGGGCTACCTTTTTTGACTCTAAGGAAGAGACCCTGCAAGGCTGCATCTGGCTGAAAATCACAAGGGGCTGGGAAGTGATACCTGGAAAGTCAGTGAAAGAGGCCACAGTGCCTAGGCCCAAAGCCCAGGTAAGGCTTCCCCAGTGCCCTGGAACGTGAAGGAACCCTCCACAGAGCTTTTTCCCCATGTCTGCTCTGTAGCAGAGAGCTCTGGAGACTAGGTCTGTTCTGACTGGGAAAACTGAGGCCCTGGGAGCAGAGCCATTGTTCTGGCGTCTTCACAGCCAAACACCTCTTGCACCAGGGAAGACTGAATAAGCAGTCCCTTGGGCTACCTTTTTTGACTCTAAGGAAGAGACCCTGCAAGGCTGCATCTGGCTGAAAATCACAAGGGGCTGGGAAGTGATACCTGGAAAGTCAGTGAAAGAGGCCACAGTGCCTAGGCTCCAAAGCCCAGGTAAGGCTTCGACAGTGCCCAGGAACGTGAAGGCACCCTCCTCAGAGCTATTTTTTCCCCATGTCTGCTCTGTAGCAGAGAGCTCTGGAGACTAGGTCTGTTCTGACTGGGGAAACTGAGGCCCTGGGAGCAGAGCCATTGTTCTGGCGTCTTCACAGCCAAACACCTCTTGCACCAGGGAAGACTGAATAAGCAGTCCCTTGGGCTACCTTTTTTGACTCTAAGGAAGAGACCCTGCAAGGCTGCATCTGGCTGAAAATCACAAGGGGCTGGGAAGTGATACCTGGAAAGTCAGTGAAAAGAGGCCACAGTGCCTAGGCTCCAGCACCCAGGTAAGGCTTCGACAGTGCCCTGGAACCTGAAGGCACCCTCCTCAGAGCTATTTCCCCATGTCTGCTCTGTAGCAGAGAGCTCTGGAGACTAGGTCTGTTCTGACTGGGAAACTGAGGCCCTGGGAGCAGAGCCATTGTTCTGGCGTCTTCACAGCCAAACACCTCTTGCACCAGGGAAGACTGAATAAGCAGTCCCTTGGGCTACCTTTTTTGACTCTAAGGAAGAGACCCTGCAAGGCTGCATCTGGCTGAAAATCACAAGGGGCTGGGAAGTGATACCTGGAAAGTCAGTGAAAGAGGCCACAGTGCCTAGGCCCCAAAGCCCAGGTAAGGGCTTCCCCAAGGCCCTGGGAGCCTCAAGGAACCCTCCTCAGAGCTATTTCCCCATGTGTCTGCTCTGTAGCAGAGAGCTCTGGAGACTAGGTCTGTTCTGACTGGGAAACTGAGGCCCTGGGAGCAGAGCCATTGTTCTGGCGTCTTCACAGCCAAACACCTCTTGCACCAGGGAAGACTGAATAAGCAGTCCCTTGGGCTACCTTTTTTGACTCTAAGGAAGAGACCCTGCAAGGCTGCATCTGGCTGAAAATCACAAGGGGCTGGGAAGTGATACCTGGAAAGTCAGTGAAAGAGGCCACAGTGCCTAGGCTCCAAACCCCAGGTAGGGCTTCCCCAAGTGCCCTGGAACGTGAAGGCACCCTCCACAGCGCTTTTTCCCCATGTCTGCTCTGTAGCAGAGAGCTCTGGAGACTAGGTCTGTTCTGACTGGGAAACTGAGGCCCTGGGAGCAGAGCCATTGTTCTGGCGTCTTCACAGCCAAACACCTCTTGCACCAGGGAAGACTGAATAAGCAGTCCCTTGGGCTACCTTTTTTTGACTCTAAGGAAGAGACCCTGCAAGGCTGCATCTGGCTGAAAATCACAAGGGGCTGGGAAGTGATACCTGGAAAGTCAGTGAAAGAGGCCACAGTGCCTAGGCTCCAAAGCCCAGGTAAGGCTTCGACAGTGCCCTGGAACGTGAAGGCACCCTCCTCAGAGCTTTTTCCCCATGTCTGCTCTGTAGCAGAGAGCTCTGGAGACTAGGTCTGTTCTGACTGGGAAACTGAGGCCCTGGGAGCAGAGCCATTGTTCTGGCGTCTTCACAGCCAAACACCTCTTGCACCAGGGAAGACTGAATAAGCAGTCCCTTGGGCTACCTTTTTTGACTCTAAGGAAGAGACCCTGCAAGGCTGCATCTGGCTGAAAATCACAAGGGGCTGGGAAGTGATACCTGGAAAGTCAGTGAAAGAGGCCACAGTGCCTAGGCTCCAAAGCCCAGGTAAGGCTTCGACAGTGCCCTGGAACGTGAAGGCACCCTCCACAGCGCTTTTTCCCCATGTCTGCTCTGTAGCAGAGAGCTCTGGAGACTAGGTCTGTTCTGACTGGGGGAAACTGAGGCCCTGGGAGCAGAGCCATTGTTCTGGCGTCTTCACAGCCAAACACCTCTTGCACCAGGGAAGACTGAATAAGCAGTCCCTTGGGCTACCTTTTTTGACTCTAAGGAAGAGACCCTGCAAGGCTGCATCTGGCTGAAAATCACAAGGGGCTGGGGAAGTGATACCTGGAAAGTCAGTGAAAGAGGCCACAGTGCCTAGGCTCCAAAGCCCAGGTAAGGCTTCGACAGTGCCCTGGAACGTGAAGGCAACCCTCCACAGAGCTTTTTCCCCATGTCTGCTCTGTAGCAGAGAGCTCTGGAGACTAGGTCTGTTCTGACTGGGAAACTGAGGCCCTGGGAGCAGAGCCATTGTTTCTGGCGTCTTCACAGCCAAACACCTCTTGCACCAGGGAAGACTGAATAAGCAGTCCCTTGGGCTACCTTTTTTGACTCTAAGGAAGAGACCCTGCAAGGCTGCATCTGGCTGAAAATCACAAGGGGCTGGGAAGTGATACCTGGAAAGTCAGTGAAAGAGGCCACAGTGCCATAGGCCCCAAAGCCCAGGTAAGGCTTCGACAGTGCCCTGGAACGTGAAAGGAACCCTCCTCAGAGCTATTTCCCCCATGTCTGCTCTGTAGCAGAGAGCTCTGGAGACTAGGTCTGTTCTGACTGGGAAACTGAGGCCCTGGGAGCAGAGCCATTGTTCTGGCGTCTTCACAGCCAAACACCTCTTGCACCAGGGAAGACTGAATAAGCAGTCCCTTGGGCTACCTTTTTTGACTCTAAGGAAGAGACCCTGCAAGGCTGCATCTGGCTGAAAATCACAAGGGGCTGGGAAGTGATACCTGGAAAGTCAGTGAAAGAGGCCACAGTGCCTAGGCCCAAACCCAGGTAAGGCTTCGACCCAAGGCCCTGGAGCCTGAAGGCACCCTCCTCAGAGCTATTTCCCCATGTCTGCTCTGTAGCAGAGAGCTCTGGAGACTAGGTCTGTTCTGACTGGGAAACTGAGGCCCTGGGAGCAGAGCCATTGTTCTGGCGTCTTCACAGCCAAACACCTCTTGCACCAGGGAAGACTGAATAAGCAGTCCCTTGGGCTACCTTTTTTGACTCTAAGGAAGAGACCCTGCAAGGCTGCATCTGGCTGAAAATCACAAGGGGCTGGGAAGTGATACCTGGAAAGTCAGTGAAAGAGGCCACAGTGCCTAGGCTCCCAGCACCCAGGTAAGGCTTCCCCAGTGCCCTGGAACCTGAAGGCAACCCTCCACAGCGCTTTTTCCCCATGTCTGCTCTGTAGCAGAGAGCTCTGGAGACTAGGTCTGTTCTGACTGGGAAACTGAGGCCCTGGGAGCAGAGCCATTGTTCTGGCGTCTTCACAGCCAAACACCTCTCTTGCACCAGGGAAGACTGAATAAGCAGTCCCTTGGGCTACCTTTTTTGACACTAAGGAAGAGACCCTGCAAGGCTGCATCTGGCTGAAAATCACAAGGGGCTGGGAAGTGATACCTGAAAGTCAGTGAAAGAGGCCACAGTGCCTAGGCCCCAGCACCCGGGTAGGGCTTCCCCAAGGCAGGGAGCCTCAAGAAACCCTCCCACAGCGCTATTTTTCCCATGTCTGCTCTGTAGCAGAGAGCTCTGGAGACTAGGTCTGTTCTGACTGGGAAACTGAGGCCCTGGGAGCAGAGCCATTGTTCTGGCGTCTTCACAGCCAAACACCTCTTGCACCAGGGAAGACTGAATAAGCAGTCCCTTGGGCTACCTTTTTTGACTATAAGGTAGAGACCCTGCAAGGCTGCATCTGGCTGAAAATCACAAGGGGCTGGGAAGTGATACCTGGAAAGTCAGTGAAAGAGGCCACAGTGCCTAGGCTCCAAAGCCCAGGTAAGGCTTCGACAGTGCCCTGGAACGTGAAGGACCCTCCTCAGAGCTTTTTCCCCATGTCTGCTCTGTAGCAGAGAGCTCTGGAGACTAGGTCTGTTCTGACTGGGAAACTGAGGCCCTGGGAGCAGAGCCATTGTTCTGGGGCGTCTTCACAGCCAAACACCTCTTGCACCAGGGAAGACTGAATGAATAAGCAGTCCCTTGGGCTACCTTTTTTGACTCTAAGGAAGAGACCCTGCAAGGCTGCATCTGGCTGAAAATCACAAGGGGCTGGGAAGTGATACCTGGAAAGTCAGTGAAAGAGGCCACAGTGCCTAGGCCCCCAAAGCCCAGGTAAGGCTTCGACAGTGCCCTGGAACGTGAAGGAACCCTCCACAGAGCTATTTCCCCCATGTCTGCTCTGTAGCAGAGAGCTCTGGAGACTAGGTCTGTTCTGACTGGGAAAACTGAGGCCCTGGGGAGCAGAGCCATTGTTCTGGCGTCTTCACAGCCCAAACACCTCTTGCACCAGGGAAGACTGAATAAGCAGTCCATGGGCTACCTTTTTTGACTCTAAGGAAGAGACCCTGCAAGGCTGCATCTGGCTGAAAATCACAAGGGGCTGGGAAGTGATACCTGGAAAGTCAGTGAAAGAGGCCACAGTGCCTAGGCTCCAAAGCCCAGGTAAGGCTTCGACAGTGCAGGGACGTGAAGGCACCCTCCACAGAGCTATTTCCCCATGTCTGCTCTGTAGCAGAGAGCTCTGGAGACTAGGTCTGTTCTGACTGGGAAACTGAGGCCCTGGGAGCAGAGCCATTGTTCTGGCGTCTTCACAGCCAAACACCTCTTGCACCAGGGAAGACTGAATAAGCAGTCCCTTGGGCTACCTTTTTTGACTCTAAGGAAGAGACCCTGCAAGGCTGCATCTGGCTGAAAATCACAAGGGGCTGGGAAGTGAATCCTGGAAAGTCAGTGAAAGAGGCCACAGTGCCTAGGCCCCAAAGCCCAGGTAAGGCTTCCCCAGTGCAGGGAGCTGAAGGAACCCTCCACAGAGCTATTTTTCCCATGTCTGCTCTGTAGCAGAGAGCTCTGGAGACTAGGTCTGTTCTGACTGGGAAACTGAGGCCCTGGGAGCAGAGCCATTGTTCTGGCGTCTTCACAGCCAAACACCTCTTCTTGCACCAGGGAAGACTGAATAAGCAGTCCCTTGGGCTACCTTTTTTGACTCTAAGGAAGAGACCCTGCAAGGCTGCATCTGGCTGAAAATCACAAGGGGGGCTGGGAAGTGATACCTGGAAAGTCAGTGAAAGAGGCCACAGTGCCTAGGCCCCAAAGCCCAGGGTAGGGCTTCGACAGTGCCCTGGAACCTCAAGGAAACCCTCCTCAGAGCGCTATTTCCCCATGTCTGCTCTGTAGCAGAGAGCTCTGGAGACTAGGTCTGTTCTGACTGGGAAACTGAGGCCCTGGGAGCAGAGCCATTGTTCTGGCGTCTTCACAGCCAAACACCTCTTGCACCAGGGAAGACTGAATAAGCAGTCCCTTGGGCTACCTTTTTTTGACTCTAAGGAAGAGACCCTGCAAGGCTGCATCTGGCTGAAAATCACAAGGGGCTGGGAAGTGATACCTGGAAAGTCAGTGAAAGAGGCCACAGTGCCTAGGCTCCCAAAGCCCAGGTAAGGCTTCGACAGTGCAGGGGAACGTGAAGGCACCCTCCACAGAGCTATTTTCCCCATGTCTGCTCTGTAGCAGAGAGAGCTCTGGAGACTAGGTCTGTTCTGACTGGGAAACTGAGGCCCTGGGAGCAGAGCCATTGTTCTGGCGTCTTCACAGCCAAACACCTCTTGCACCAGGGAAGACTGAATAAGCAGTCCCTTGGGCTACCTTTTTTGACTCTAAGGAAGAGACCCTGCAAGGCTGCATCTGGCTGAAAATCACAAGGGGGCTGGGAAGTGATACCTGGAAAGTCAGTGAAAGAGGCCACAGTGCCTAGGCTCCAAAGCACCCGGTAAGGCTTCCCCAAGGCAGGGAGCCTCAACGTGAAGGCACCCTCAGAGCGCTTTTTCCCCCATGTCTGCTCTGTAGCAGAGAGCTCTGGAGACTAGGTCTGTTCTGACTGGGAAACTGAGGCCCTGGGAGCAGAGCCATTGTTCTGGCGTCTTCACAGCCAAAACACCTCTTGCACCAGGGAAGACTGAATAAGCAGTCCCTTGGGCTACCTTTTTTGACTCTAAGGAAGAGACCCTGCAAGGCTGCATCTGGCTTGAAAATCACAAGGGGCTGGGAAGTGATACCTGGAAAGTCAGTGAAAGAGGCCACAGTGCCTAGGCCCCAAAGCCCAGGTAAGGGCTTCCCAGTGCCCTGGGAACTCAAGGAACCCTCCTCAGAGCTAGAGAGCTATTTCCCCATGTCTGCTCTGTAGCAGAGAGCTCTGGAGAGACTAGGTCTGTTCTGACTGGGAAAACTGAGGCCCTGGGAGCAGAGCCATTGTTCTGGCGTCTTCACAGCCAAACACCTCTTGCACCAGGGAAGACTGAATAAGCAGTCCCTTGGGCTACCTTTTTTGACTCTAAGGAAGAGACCCTGCAAGGCTGCATCTGGCTGAAAATCACAAGGGGCTGGGAAGTGATACCTGGAAAGTCAGTGAAAGAGGCCACAGTGCCTAGGCCCCACAGCACCCGGGTAAGGCACCTTCCCCAAGGCCCATGTCTGGAGCCTCAAGAGACTAGGTCCTCAGAGCTATTTCCCCATGTCTGCTCTGTAGCAGAGAGCTCTGGAGACTAGGTCTGTTCTGACTGGGAAACTGAGGCTGCTGGGAGCAGAGCCATTGTTCTGGCGTACGTCTTCACAGCCAAACACAGTCTTGCACCAGGGGGAAGACTGAATAAGCAGTCCCTTGGGCTACTTTTTTTGACTCTAAGGAAGAGACCCTGCAAGCAGAGCTGCATCTGGCTGAAAATCACAAGGGGCTGGGAAGTGAATAATACCTGGAAAAGTCAGTGAAAGAGGCCACAGTGCCCTAGCCTGAGGCTCCAAAGCCCAGGGTAAGTAAGGCTTCGACAGTGCCCTGGAAAGCGTGAAGGCACCCTCCACAGAGCTTTTTCCCCATGTCTGCTCTGTAGCAGAGAGCTCTCTGGAGACTAGGTCTGTTCTGACTGGGAAACTGAGGCCCTGGGAGCAGAGCCATTGTTCTGGCGTCTTCACAGCCAAACACACCTCTTGCACCAGGGAAGACTGAATAAGCAGTCCCTTGGGCTACCTTTTTTGACTCTAAGGAAGAGACCCTGCAAGGCTGCATCTGGCTGAAAATCACAAGGGGCTGGGAAGTGATACCTGGAAAGTCAGTGAAAGAGGCCACAGTGCCTAGGCTCCAAAGCCCGGGTAGGGCTTCGACAGTGCCCTGGAACCTGAAGGAACCCTCCACAGCGCTTTTTTTCCCCATGTCTGCTCTGTAGCAGAGAGCTCTGGAGACTAGGTCTGTTCTGACTGGGAAAACTGAGGCCCTGGGAGCAGAGCCATTGTTCTGGCGTCTTCACAGCCAAACACCTCTTGCACCAGGGAAGACTGAATAAGCAGTTCCTTGGGCTACCTTTTTTGACTCTAAGGAAGAGACCCTGCAAGGCTGCATCTGGCTGAAAATCACAAGGGGCTGGGAAGTGATACCTGGAAAGTCAGTGAAAGAGGCCACAGTGCCTAGGCTCCAAAGCCCAGGTAAGGCTTCGACAGTGCCCTGGAACGTGAAGGCACCCTCCCACAGCGCTTTTTCCCCATGTCTGCTCTGTAGCAGAGAGCTCTGGAGACTAGGTCTGTTCTGACTGGGAAACTGAGGCCCTGGGAGCAGAGCCATTGTTCTGGCGTCTTCACAGCCAAACACCTCTTGCACCAGGGAAGACTGAATAAGCAGTCCCTTGGGCTACCTTTTTTGACTCTAAGGAAGAGACCCTGCAAGGCTGCATCTGGCTGAAAATCACAAGGGGCTGGGAATTGATACCTGGAAAGTCAGTGAAAGCTGGAGACTAGGTCTGTTCTGACTGGGAAACTGAGGCCCTGGGAGCAGAGCCATTGTTCTGGCGTCTTCACAGCCAAACACCTCTTGCACCAGGGAAGACTGAATAAGCAGTCCCTTGGGCTACCTTTTTTTGACTCTAAGGAAGAGACCCTGCAAGGCTGCATCTGGCTGAAAATCACAAGGGGCTGGGAAGTGATACCTGGAAAGTCAGTGAAAGAGGCCACAGTGCCTAGGCCTAGGCCCCAAAGCCCGGGTAAGGGCTTCCCAGTGCCCTGGAACGTGAAGGGGAACCCTCCACAGCAGAGCTTTTTTCCCCATGTCTGCTCTGTAGCAGAGAGCTCTGGAGACTAGGTCTGTTCTGACTGGGAAACTGAGGCTGAAATCACAAGGGCTGGGAAGTGATACCTGGGAGCAGAGCCATTGTTCTGGCGTCTTCACAGCCAAACACCTCTTGCACCAGGGAAGACTGAATAAGCAGTCCCTTGGCTACCATACCTTTTTTGACTCTAAGGAAGAGACCCTGCAAGGCTGCATCTGGCTGAAAATCACAAGGGGCTGGGAAGTGATACCTGGAAAAGTCAGTGAAAGAGGCCACAGTGCCTAGGCCCAAAGCCCAGGTAAGGGCTTCGACAGTGCCCTGGAACGCCTGAAGGAACACCCTCCACAGCGCTATTTCCCCATGTCTGCTCTGTAGCAGAGAGCTCTGGAGACTAGGTCTGTTCTGACTGGGAAACTGAGGCCCTGGGAGCAGAGCCATTGTTCTGGCGTCTTCACAGCCAAACACCTCTTGCACCAGGGAAGACTGAATAAGCAGTCCCTTGGGCTACCTTTTTTGACTCTAAGGAAGAGACCCTGCAAGGCTGCATCTGGCTGGGCCACAGTGCCTAGGCTCCAAAGCCCAGGTAAGGCTTCGACAGTGCCCTGGAACGTGAAGGCACCCTCCACAGCGCTTTTTCCCCATGTCTGCTCTGTAGCAGAGAGCTCTGGAGACTAGGTCTGTTCTGACTGGGAAAACTGAGGCCCTGGGAGCAGAGCCATTGTTCTGGCGTCTTCACAGCCAAACACCTCTTGCACCAGGGAAGACTGAATAAGCAGTCCCTTGGGCTACCTTTTTTGACTCTAAGGAAGAGACCCTGCAAGGCTGCATCTGGCTGAAAATCACAAGGGGCTGGGAAGTGAGTGATACCTGGAAAGTCAGTGAAAAAGAGGCCACAGTGCCTAGGCTCCAAAGCCCCAGGTAGGCTTCGACAGTGCCCTGGAACGTGAAGGCAACCCTCCACAGCGCTTTTTCCCCATGTCTGCTCTGTAGCAGAGAGCTCTGGAGACTAGGTCTGTTCTGACTGGGAAACTGAGAGGCCCTGGGAGCAGAGCCATTGTTCTGGCGTCTTCACAGCAGCCAAACACCTCTTGCACCAGGGAAGAGAGAATGAATAAGCAGTCCCTTGGGCTACCTTTTTTTGACTCTAAGGAAGAGACCCTGCAAGGCTGCATCTGGCTGAAAATCACAAGGGGCTGGGAAGTGATACCTGGAAAGTCAGTGAAAGAGGCCACAGTGCCTAGGCTCCAGCAAGCCGGGTAGGCTTTCCAGTGCCCAGGGACTGGAAAGTGAAGGCACCCTCCACAGAGCTTTTTTTTCCCCATGTCTGCTCTGTAGCAGAGAGCTCTGGAGACTAGGTCTGTGTTCTGACTGGGAAAACTGAGGCCCTGGGAGCAGAGCCATTGTTCTGGGCGTCTTCACAGCCAAACACCTCTTTGCACCAGGGAAGACTGAATAAGCAGTCCCTTGGGCTACCTTTTTTTGACTCTAAGGAAGAGACCCTGCAAGGCTGCATCTGGCTGAAAATCACAAGGGGCTGGGAAGTGATACCTGGAAAGTCAGTGAAAGAGGCCACAGTGCCTAGGCTCCAAAGCCCAGGGGTAAGGGCTTCGACCAGTGCCCTGGGACCTCAAGGAACCCCCCTCAGAGCTTTTTCCCCATGTCTGCTCTGTAGCAGAGAGCTCTGGAGACTAGGTCTGTTCTGACTGGGAAACTGAGGCCCTGGGAGCAGAGCCATTGTTCTGGCGTCTTCACAGCCAAACACCTCTTGCACCAGGGAAGACTGAATAAGCAGTCCCTTGGGCTACCTTTTTTGACTCTAAGGAAGAGACCCTGCAAGGCTGCATCTGGCTGAAAATCACAAGGGGCTGGGAAGTGATACCTGGAAAGTCAGTGAAAGAAGTAGAAAGTGAAAAGAGGCCACAGTAGCTAGGCCCTCCAAAGCACCCAGGTAAGGCTTCGACAGTGCCTGGAACTAGGTCTGTGAAGGGAAACACCCTCCTCAGAGCTTTTCCCCCATGTCTGCTCTGTAGCAGAGAGCTCTCTGGAGACTAGGGGCTGTGATACTGACTGGGAAACTGTGCCTAGGCCCCAGCAGCCCGGGTAGCAGCAGAGCCATTGTTCTGGCGCTCTTCACCCACAGCCAAACACCTCTCTGCACCAGGGAAAACTGACTGAATAAGCAGTCCCTTGGGCTAAACCTTTTTTGACTCTAAGGGCTAGACCCTCTAAAGGCTGCATCTGCATGAAAATCACAAGGGGCTGGGAAGTGATATACTGGAAAGTCAGTGAAAGAGGCCACAGTGCCTAGGCTCCAAAGCCCAGGTAAGGCTTCGACAGTGCCCTGGAACGTGAAGGCACCCTCCTCAGAGCTATTTCCCCATGTCTGCTGCTCTGTAGCAGAGAGCTCTGGAGACTAGGTCTGTTTCTGACTGGGAAACTGAGGCCCTGGGAGCAGAGCCATTTGTTCTGGCGTCTTCACAGCCAAACACCTCTTGCACCAGGAAAGAAGACTGAATAAGCAGTCCCTTGGGCTACCTTTTTTGACTCTAAGGAAGAGACCCTGCAAGGCTGCATCTGGCTGAAAATCACAAGGGGCTGGGAAGTGATACCTGGAAAGTCAGTGAAAGAGGCCACAGTGCCTAGGCCCCAAAGCCCAGGTAAGGCTTCTCCACAGTGCCCTGGAACCTGAAGGCAACCCTCCTCAGAGCTATTTCCCCATGTCTGCTCTGTAGCAGAGAGCTCTGGAGACTAGGTCTGTTCTGACTGGGAAACTGACTGAGGCCCTGGGAGCAGAGCCATTGTTCTGGCGTCTTCACAGCCAAACACCTCTTGCACCAGGGAAGACTGAAATAAGCAGTCCCTTGGGCTACCTTTTTTTTTGACTCTAAGGAAGAGACCCTGCAAGGCTGCATCTGGCTGAAAATCACAAGGGGCTGGGAAGTGATACCTGGAAAGTCAGTGAAAGAGGCCACAGTGCCTAGGCCCCAAAGCCCAGGTAAGGGCTTCGACAGTGCCCTGGAACGTGAAGGCACCCTCCCACAGCGCTTTTTTTCCCATGTCTGCTCTGTAGCAGAGAGCTCTGGAGACTAGGTCTGTTCTGACTGGGAAACTGAGGCCCTGGGAGCAGAGCCATTGTTCTGGCGTCTTCACAGCCAAACACCTCTTGCACCAGGGAAGACTGAATAAGCAGTCCCTTGGGCTACCTTTTTTGACTCTAAGGAAGAGACCCTGCAAGGCTGCATCTGGCTGAAAATCACAAGGGGCTGGGAAGTGATACCTGGAAAGTCAGTGAAAGAGGCCACAGTGCCTAGGCCCCAGCCCCAGGTAGGGCTTCGACCAGTGCCTGGGGAGCCTCAAGCACCCTCCTCAGAGCTATTTCCCCATGTCTGCTCTGTAGCAGAGAGCTCTGGAGACTAGGTCTGTTCTGACTGGGAAACTGAGGCCCTGGGAGCAGAGCCATTGTTCTGGCGTCTTCACAGCCAAACACCTCTTGCACCAGGGAAGACTGAATAAGCAGTCCCTTGGGCTACCTTTTTGACTCTAAGGAAGAGACCCTGCAAGGCTGCATCTGGCTGAAAATCACAAGGGGCTGGGAAGTGATACCTGGAAAGTCAGTGAAAGAGGCCACAGTGCCTAGGCTCCAAAGCCCAGGTAAGGGCTTCGACAGTGCCCTGAGCCGTGAAGGAACCCTCCCCACAGCGCTTTTTCCACATGTCTGCTCTGTAGCAGGGAGCTCTGGAGACTAGATCTGTTCTGACTGGGAAACTGAGGCCCTGGGAGCAGAGCCATTGTTCTGGCGTCTTCACAGCCAAACACCTCTTGCACCAGGGAAGACTGAATAAGCAGTCCCTTGGGCTACCTTTTTTGACTCTAAGGAAGAGACCCTGCAAGGCTGCATCTGGCTGAAAATCACAAGGGGCTGGGAAGTGATACCTGGAAAGTCAGTGAAAGAGGCCACAGTGCCTAGGCTCCAAAGCCCAGGTAAGGCTTCGACAGTGCCCTGGCAGGGAGCCTGAAGGAACCCCCTCCTCAGCGCTTTTTCCCCCCATGTCTCTGCTCTGTAGCAGAGAGCTCTGGAGACTAGGTCTGTTCTGACTGGGAAACTGAGGCCCTGGGAGCAGAGCCATTGTTCTGGCGTCTTCACAGCCAAACACCTCTTGCACCAGGGAAGACTGAATAAGCAGTCCCTTGGGCTACCTTTTTTGACTCTAAGGAAGAGACCCTGCAAGGCTGCATCTGGCTGAAAATCACAAGGGGCTGGGAAGTGATACCTGGAAACAGTGAAGTGAAAGAGGCCACAGTGCCTAGGCTCCCCAGCAAGCCCAGGTAAGGCTTCGACAGTGCCCTGGAACGTGAAGGCACCCTCCACAGCGCTTTTTTTTTTTCCCCATGTCTGCTCTGTAGCAGAGAGCTCTGGAGACTAGGTCTGTTCTGACTGGGAAACTGAGGCCCTGGGAGCAGAGCCATTGTTCTGGCGTCTTCACAGCCAAACACCTCTTGCACCAGGGAAGACTGAATAAGCAGTCCCTTGGGCTACCTTTTTTGACTCTAAGGAAGAGACCCTGCAAGGCTGCATCTGGCTGAAAATCACAAGGGGCTGGGAAGTGATACCTGGAAAGTCAGTGAAAGAGGCCACAGTGCCTAGGCTCCAAAGCCCAGGTAAGGCTTCGACAGTGCCCTGGAACGTGAAGGCACCCTCCACAGCGCTTTTTCCCCATGTCTGCTGCTGTAGCAGAGAGCTCTGGAGACTAGGTCTGTTCTGACTGACTGGGAAACTGAGGCCCTGGGAGCAGAGCCATTGTTCTGGCGTCTTCACAGCCAAACACCTCTTGCACCAGGGAAGACTGAATAAGCAGTCCCTTGGGCTACCTTTTTTTGACTCTAAGGAAGAGACCCCTGCAAGGCTGCATCTGGCTGAAAATCACAAGGGGCTGGGAAGTGATACCTGGAAAGTCAGTGAAAGAGGCCACAGTGCCTAGGCTCCAAAGCCCAGGTAAGGCTTCGACAGTGCCCTGGAACGTGAAGGCAACCCTCCTCAGCGCTATTTCCCCATGTCTGCTCTGTAGCAGAGAGCTCTGGAGACTAGGTCTGTTCTGACTGGGAAACTGAGGCCCTGGGAGCAGAGCCATTGTTCTGGCGTCTTCACAGCCAAACACCTCTTGCACCAGGGAAGACTGATAAGCAGTCCCTTGGGGCTACCTTTTTTGACTCTAAGGAAGAGACCCTGCAAGGCTGCATCTGGCTGAAAATCACAAGGGGCTGGGAAGTGATACCTGGAAAGTCAGTGAAAGAGGCCACAGTGCCTAGGCTCCAAAGCCCAGGTAAGGCTTCGACAGTGCCCTGGAACGTGAAGGAACCCTCCACAGCGCTTTTTCCCCATGTCTGCTCTGTAGCAGAGAGCTCTGGAGACTAGGTCTGTTCTGACTGGGAAACTGAGGCCCTGGGAGCAGAGCCATTGTTCTGGCGTCTTCACACAGCCAAACACCTCTTGCACCAGGGAAGACTGAATAAGCAGTCCCTTGGGCTACCTTTTTTGACTCTAAGGAAGAGACCCTGCAAGGCTGCATCTGGCTGAAAATCACAAGGGGCTGGGAAGTGATACCTGGAAAGTCAGTGAAAGAGGCCACAGTGCCTAGGCTCCAAAGCCCCAGGTAAGGCTTCGACAGTGCCCTGGAACGTGAAGGCACCCTCCTCAGAGCTATTTCCCCATGTCTGCTCTGTAGCAGAGAGCTCTGGAGACTAGGTCTGTTCTGACTGGGACTGGGAAACTGAGGCCCTGGGAGCAGAGCCATTGTTCTGGCGTCTTCACAGCCAAACACCTCTTGCACCAGGGAAGACTGAATAAGCAGTCCCTTGGGCTACCTTTTTTGACTCTAAGGAAGAGACCCTGCAAGGCTGCATCTGGCTGAAAATCACAAAGGGGCTGGGAAGTGATACCTGGAAAGTCAGTGAAAGAGGCCACAGTGCCTAGGCTCCAAAGCCCAGGGTAAGGCTTCGACAGTGCCCTGGAACGTGAAAGGCACCCTCCACAGCGCTTTTTCCCCCATGTCTGCTCTGTGTAGCAGAGAGCTCTGGAGACTAGGTCTGTTCTGACTGGGAAACTGAGGCCCTGGGAGCAGAGCCATTGTTCTGGCGTCTTCACAGCCAAACACCTCTTGCACCAGGGAAGACTGAATAAGCAGTCCCTTGGGCTACCTTTTTTGACTCTAAGGAAGAGACCCTGCAAGGCTGCATCTGGCTGAAAATCACACAAGGGGCTGGGAAGTGATACCTGGAAAGTCAGTGAAAGAGGCCACAGTGCCTAGGCTCCAAAGCCCCCGGTAGGGCTTCGACAGTGCCCTGGAACGTGAAGGCACCCTCCACAGCAGCTTTTTTCCCCATGTCTGCTCTGTAGCAGAGAGCTCTGGAGACTAGGTCTGTTCTGACTGGGAAACTGAGGCCCTGGGAGCAGAGCCATTGTTCTGGCGTCTTCACAGCCAAACACACTCTCTTGCACCAGGGAAGACTGAATAAGCAGTCCCTTGGGCTACCTTTTTTGACTCTAAGGAAGAGACCCTGCAAGGCTGCATCTGGCTGAAAATCACAAGGGGCTGGGAAGTGATACCTGGAAAGTCAGTGAAAGAGGCCACAGTGCCTAGGCTCCAAACCCAGGTAAGGCTTCGACAGTGCCCTGGAACCTGAAGGAACCCTCCTCAGAGCTTTTTCCCCATGTCTGCTCTGTAGCAGAGAGCTCTGGAGACTAGGTCTGTTCTGACTGGGAAACTGAGGCCCTGGGAGCAGAGCCATTGTTCTGGCGTCTTCACAGCCAAACACCTCTTGCACCAGGGAAGACTGAATAAGCAGTCAGTCCTTGGGCTACCTTTTTTGACTCTAAGGAAGAGACCCTGCAAGGCTGCATCTGGCTGAAAATCACAAGGGGCTGGGAAGTGTGATACCTGGAAAGTCAGTGAAAGAGGCCACAGTGCCTAGGCTCCAAAGCCCAGGTAAGGCTTCGACAGTGCCCTGGAACGTGAAGGCACCCCTCCTCAGAGCTTTTTCCCCATGTCTGCTCTGTAGCAGAGAGCTCTGGAGACTAGGTCTGTTCTGACTGGGAAACTGAGGCCCTGGGAGCAGAGCCATTGTTCTGGCGTCTTCTTCACACAGCAAAACACCTCTTGCACCAGGGAAGACTGAATAAGCAGTCCCTTGGGCTACCTTTTTTGACTCTAAGGAAGAGACCCTGCAAGGCTGCATGCATCTGGCTGAAAATCACAAGGGGCTGGGAAGTGATACCTGGAAAGTCAGTGAAAGAGGCCACAGTGCCTAGGCTCCAAAGCCCCAGGTAAGGCTTCGACAGTGCCCCTGGAACGTGAAGGCACCCTCCACAGCGCTTTTTTTCCCCATGTCTGCTCTGTAGCAGAGAGCTCTGGAGACTAGGTCTGTTCTGACTGGGAAAACTGAGGCCCTGGGAGCAGAGCCATTGTTCTGGCGTCTTCACAGCCAAACACCTCTTGCACACAGGGAAGACTGAATAAGCAGTCCCTTGGGCTACCTTTTTTTTTGACTCTAAGGAAGAGACCCTGCAAGGCTGCATCTGGCTGAAAAAATCACAAGGGGCTGGGAAGTGATACCTGGAAAGTCAGTGAAAGAGGCCACAGTGCCTAGGCTCCAAAGCCCCAGGTAAGGCTTCGACAGTGCCCTGGAACGTGTGAAGGCACCCTCCACAGCGCTTTTTCCCCATGTCTGCTCTGTAGTAGCAGAGAGCTCTGGAGACTAGGTCTGTTCTGACTGACTGGGAAACTGAGGCCCTGGGAGCAGAGCCATTGTTCTGGCGTCTTCACAGCCAAACACCTCTTGCACCAGGGAAGACTGAATAAGCAGTCCCTTGGGCTACCTTTTTTGACTCTAAGGAAGAGACCCTGCAAGGCTGCATCTGGCTGAAAATCACAAGGGGCTGGGAAAGTGATACCTGGAAAGTCAGTGAAAGAGGCCACAGTGCCTAGGCTCCAAAGCCCAGGTAAGGCTTCGACAGTGCCCTGGAACCTGAGGAGGCACCCCTCCACAGCGCTTTTTCCCCATGTCTGCTCTGTAGCAGAGAGCTCTGGAGACTAGGTCTGTTCTGACTGGGAAACTGAGGCCCTGGGAGCAGAGCCATTGTTCTGGCGTCTTCACAGCCAAACACCTCTTGCACCAGGGAAGACTGAATAAGCAGTCCCTTGGGCTACCTTTTTTGACTCTAAGGAAGAGACCCTGCAAGGCTGCATCTGGCTGAAAATCACAAGGGGCTGGGAAGTGATACCTGGAAAGTCAGTGAAAGAGGCCACAGTGCCTAGGCTCCAAAGCCCCCAAGGGCTTCGACAGTGCCCTGGAACGTGAAGGCACCCTCCACAGCGCTTTTTCCCCCATGTCTGCTCTGTAGCAGAGAGCTCTGGAGACTAGGTCTGTTCTGACTGGGAAACTGAGGCCCTGGGAGCAGAGCCATTGTTCTGGCGTCTTCACAGCCAAACACCTCTTGCACCAGGGAAGACTGAATAAGCAGTCCCTTGGGCTACCTTTTTTTGACTCTAAGGAAGAGACCCTGCAAGGCTGCATCTGGCTGAAAATCACAAGGGGCTGGGAAGTGATACCTGGAAAGTCAGTGAAAGAGGCCACAGTGCCTAGGCCCCAAAGCCCAGGTAAGGCTTCGACAAGTGCAGGAACCTGAAGGAACCCTCCCTCAGAGCTATTTCCCCCATGTGTCCTCTGTGTAGCAGAGAGCTCTGGAGACTAGGTCTGTTCTGACTGGGAAACTGAGGCCCTGGGAGCAGAGCCATTGTTCTGGCTGGCGTCTTCACAGCCAAACACCTCTTGCACCAGGGAAGACTGAATAAGCAGTCCCTTGGCTACCTTTTTTTTTGACTCTAAGGAAGAGACCCCTGCAAGGCTGCATCTGGCTGAAAATCACAAGGGGCTGGGAAGTGATACCTGGAAAGTCAGTGAAAGAGGCCACAGTGCCTAGGCTCCAAAGCCCAGGTAAGGCTTCGACAGTGCCCTGGAACGTGAAGGCACCCTCCACAGCGCTATTTCCCCATGTCTGCTCTGTAGCAGAGAGCTCTGGAGACTAGGTCTGTTCTGACTGGGAAACTGAGGCCCTGGGAGCAGAGCCATTGTTCTGGCGTCTTCACAGCCAAACACCTCTTGCACCAGGGAAGACTGAATAAGCAGTCCCTTGGGCTACCTTTTTTGACTCTAAGGAAGAGACCCTGCAAGGCTGCATCTGGCTGAAAATCACAAGGGGCTGGGAAGTGATACCTGGAAAGTCAGTGAAAGAGGCCACAGTGCCTAGGCTCCAAAGCCCAGGTAAGGCTTCGACAGTGCCCCTGGAACGTGAAGGCACCCTCCTCAGAGCTTTTTCCCCCATGTCTGCTCTGTAGCAGAGAGCTCTGGAGACTAGGTCTGTTCTGACTGGGAAACTGAGGCCCTGGGAGCAGAGCCATTGTTTCTGGCGCGTCTTCACAGCCAAACACCTCTTGCACCAGGGAAGACTGAATAAGCAGTCCCTTGGGCTACCTTTTTTGACTCTAAGGAAGAGACCCTGCAAGGCTGCATCTGGCTGAAAATCACAAGGGGCTGGGAAGTGATACCTGGAAAGTCAGTGAAAGAGGCCACAGTGCCTAGGCTCCAAAGCCCAGGTAAGGCTTCGACAGTGCCCTGGAACGTGAAGGCACCCTCCACAGCGCTTTTTTTCCCCATGTCTGCTCTGTAGCAGAGAGCTCTGGAGACTAGGTCTGTTCTGACTGGGAAACTGAGGCCCTGGGAGCAGAGCCATTGTTCTGGCGTCTTCACAGCCAAACACCTCTTGCACCAGGGAAGACTGAATAAGCAGTCCCTTGGGCTACCTTTTTTGACTCTAAGGAAGAGACCCTGCAAGGCTGCATCTGGCTGAAAATCACAAGGGGCTGGGAAGTGATACCTGGAAAGTCAGTGAAAGAGGCCACAGTGCCTAGGCTCCAAAGCCCAGGTAAGGGCTTCGACAGTGCCCTGGAACGTGAAGGCACCCTCCTCAGCGCTTTTTTTTTCCCATGTCTGCTCTGTAGCAGAGAGCTCTGGAGACTAGGTCTGTTCTGACTGGGAAACTGAGGCCCTGGGAGCAGAGCCATTGTTTTCTGGCGTCTTCACAGCCAAACACCTCTTGCACCAGGGAAGACTGAATAAGCAGTCCCTTGGGCTACCTTTTTTGACTCTAAGGAAGAGACCCTGCTGCAAGGCTGCATCTGGCTGAAAATCACAAGGGGCTGGGAAGTGATACCTGGAAAGTCAGTGAAAGAGGCCACAGTGCCTAGGCTCCAAAAGCCCCCGGTAAGGCTTCGACAGTGCCCTGGGAACGTGAAGGCAACCCTCCTCAGCGCTTTTTTTTCCCATGTCTGCTCTGTAGCAGAGAGCTCTGGAGACTAGGTCTGTTCTGACTGGGAAACTGAGGCCCTGGGAGCAGAGCCATTGTTCTGGCGTCTTCACAGCCAAACACACCTCTTGCACCAGGGAAGACTGAATAAGCAGTCCCCTTGGGCTACCTTTTTTGACTCTAAAGAAGAGACCCTGCAAGGCTGCATCTGGCTGAAAATCACAAGGGGCTGGGAAGTGATACCTGGAAAGTCAGTGAAAGAGGCCACAGTGCCTAGGCTCCAAAGCCCAGGGTAAGGCTTCGACAGTCCTGGAACGTGAAGGCAACCCCCTCCTCAGCGCTTTTTTTCCCATGTCTGCTCTGTAGCAGAGAGCTCTGGAGACTAGGTCTGTTCTGACTGGGGGAAACTGAGGCCCTGGAGCAGCAGAGCCATTGTTCTGGCGTCTTCACAGCCAAACACCTCTTGCACCAGGGAAGACTGAATAAGCAGTCCCTTGGGCTACCTTTTTTGACTCTAAGGAAGAGACCCTGCAAGGCTGCATCTGGCTGAAAATCACAAGGGGCTGGGAAGTGATACCTGGAAAGTCAGTGAAAGAGGCCACAGTGCCTAGGCTCCAAAGCCCAGGTAAGGCTTCCCCAAGGCAGGGAACGTGAAGGCACCCTCCTCAGAGCGCTATTTCCCCATGTCTGCTCTGTAGCAGAGAGCTCTGGAGACTAGGTCTGTTCTGACTGGGAAACTGAGGCCCTGGGAGCAGAGCCATTGTTCTGGCGTCTTCACAGCCAAACACCTCTTGCACCAGGGAAGACTGAATAAGCAGTCCCTTGGGCTACCTTTTTTGACTTTTTTTGACTCTAAGGAAGAGACCCTGCAAGGCTGCATCTGGCTGAAAATCACAAAGGGGCTGGGAAAGTGATACCTGGAAAGTCAGTGAAAGAGGCCACAGTGCCTAGGCTCCAAAGCCCAGGTAAGGCTTCGACAGTGCCCTGGAACGTGAAGGCACCCTCCTCAGAGCTATTTTTTCCCCATGTCTGCTCTGTAGCAGAGAGCTCTGGAGACTAGGTCTGTTCTGACTGGGAAACTGAGGCCCTGGGAGCAGAGCCATTGTTCTGGCGGCGTCTTCACAGCCAAACACCTCTTGCACCAGGGAAGACTGAATAAGCAGTCCCTTGGGCTACCTTTTTTGACTCTAAGGAAGAGACCCTGCAAGGCTGCATCTGGCTGAAAATCACAAGGGGCTGGGAAGTGATACCTGGAAAGTCAGTGAAAGAAGAGGGCCACACAGTGCCTAGGCTCCAAAGCCCAGGTAAGGCTTCCCAGTGCCCTGGAACGTCAAGGAACCCTCCTCAGAGCTTTTTCCCCATGTCTGCTCTGTAGCAGAGAGCTCTGGAGACTAGGTCTGTTCTGACTGGGAAACTGAGGCCCTGGGAGCAGAGCCATTGTTCTGGCGTCTTCACAGCCAAACACCTCTTGCACCAGGGAAGACTGAATAAGCAGTCCCTTGGGCTACCTTTTTTGACTCTAAGGAAGAGACCCTGCAAGGCTGCATCTGGCTGAAAATCACAAGGGGCTGGGAAGTGATACCTGGAAAGTCAGTGAAAAGAGGCCACAGTGCCTAGGCTCCAAAGCCCAGGTAGGGCTTCGACAGTGCCCTGGAACGTGAAGGCACCCTCCTCAGAGCTTTTTTTCCCCATGTCTGCTCTGTAGCAGAGAGCTCTGGAGACTAGGTCTGTTCTGACTGGGAAACTGAGGCCCTGGGAGCAGAGAGCCATTGTTCTGGCGTCTTCACAGCCAAACACCTCTTGCACCAGGGAAGACTGAATAAGCAGTCCCTTGGGCTACCTTTTTTGACTCTAAGGAAGAGACCCTGCAAGGCTGCATCTGGCTGAAAATCACAAGGGGCTGGGAAGTGATACCTGGAAAGTCAGTGAAAGAGGCCACAGTGCCTAGGCTCCAAAGCCCAGGTAAGGCTTCGACAGTGCCCTGGAACGTGAAGGCACCCTCCACAGCGCTTTTTCCCCATGTCTGCTCTGTAGCAGAGAGCTCTGGAGACTAGGTCTGTTCTGACTGGGAAACTGAGGCCCTGGGAGCAGAGCCATTGTTCTGGCGTCTTCACAGCCAAACACCTCTTGCACCAGGGAAGACTGAATAAGCAGTCCCT
Organism: Okapia johnstoni; assembly: GCA_024291935.2. NCBI lineage: Eukaryota > Metazoa > Chordata > Mammalia > Artiodactyla > Giraffidae > Okapia > Okapia johnstoni. The sequence continues at coordinate 2,232 of JAGTYA010000468.1, read as the reverse complement.
TGGGCTACCTTTTTTGACTCTAAGGAAGAGACCCTGCAAGGCTGCATCTGGCTGAAAATCACAAGGGGCTGGGAAGTGATACCTGGAAAGTCAGTGAAAGAGGCCACAGTGCCTAGGCTCCAAAGCCCAGGTAAGGCTTCGACAGTGCCCCAAGGGAACGTGAAGGCACCCTCCACAGCGCTTTTTCCCCATGTGTCTGCTCTGTAGCAGAGAGCTCTGGAGACTAGGTCTGTTCTGACTGGGAAACTGAGGCCCTGGGAGCAGAGCCATTGTTCTGGCGTCTTCACAGCCAAACACCTCTTGCACCAGGGAAGACTGAATAAGCAGTCCCTTGGGCTACCTTTTTTGACTCTAAGGAAGAGACCCTGCAAGGCTGCATCTGGCTGAAAATCACAAGGGGCTGGGAAGTGATACCTGGAAAGTCAGTGAAAGAGGCCACAGTGCCTAGGCTCCAAAGCCCAGGTAAGGCTTCGACAGTGCCCTGGAACGTGAAGGCACCCTCCTCAGCGCTTTTTCCCCATGTCTGCTCTGTAGCAGAGAGCTCTGGAGACTAGGTCTGTTCTGACTGGGAAACTGAGGCCCTGGGAGCAGAGCCATTGTTCTGGCGTCTTCACAGCCAAACACCTCTTGCACCAGGGAAGACTGAATAAGCAGTCCCTTGGGCTACCTTTTTTGACTCTAAGGAAGAGACCCTGCAAGGCTGCATCTGGCTGAAAATCACAAGGGGCTGGGAAGTGATACCTGGAAAGTCAGTGAAAGAGGCCACAGTGCCTAGGCTCCAAAGCCCAGGTAAGGCTTCGACAGTGCCCTGGAACGTGAAGGCACCCTCCACAGCGCTTTTTCCCCATGTCTGCTCTGTAGCAGAGAGCTCTGGAGACTAGGTCTGTTCTGACTGGGAAACTGAGGCCCTGGGAGCAGAGCCATTGTACTGGCGTCTTCACAGCCAAACACCTCTTGCACCAGGGAAGACTGAATAAGCAGTCCCTTGGGCTACCTTTTTTGACTCTAAGGAAGAGACCCTGCAAGGCTGCATCTGGCTGAAAATCACAAGGGGCTGGGAAGTGATACCTGGAAAGTCAGTGAAAGAGGCCACAGTGCCTAGGCTCCAAAGCCCAGGTAAGGCTTCGACAGTGCCCTGGAACCTGAAGGCACCCTCCTCAGAGCTATTTCCCCATGTCTGCTCTGTAGCAGAGAGCTCTGGAGACTAGGTCTGTTCTGACTGGGAAACTGAGGCCCTGGGAGCAGAGCCATTGTTCTGGCGTCTTCACAGCCAAACACCTCTTGCACCAGGGAAGACTGAATAAGCAGTCCCTTGGGCTACCTTTTTTGACTCTAAGGAAGAGACCCTGCAAGGCTGCATCTGGCTGAAAATCACAAGGGGCTGGGAAGTGATACCTGGAAAGTCAGTGAAAGAGGCCACAGTGCCTAGGCTCCAAAGCCCAGGTAAGGGCTTCGACAGTGCCCTGGAACGTGAAGGCACCCTCCTCAGCGCTTTTTCCCCATGTCTGCTCTGTAGCAGAGAGCTCTGGAGACTAGGTCTGTTCTGACTGGGAAAACTGAGGCCCTGGGAGCAGAGCCATTGTTTCTGGCGTCTTCACAGCCAAACACACCTCTTGCACCAGGGAAGACTGAATAAGCAGTCCCTTGGGCTACCTTTTTTGACTCTAAGGAAGAGACCCTGCAAGGCTGCATCTGGCTGAAAATCACAAGGGGCTGGGAAGTGATACCTGGAAAGTCAGTGAAAGAGGCCACAGTGCCTAGGCTCCAAAGCCCAGGTAAGGCTTCGACAGTGGCCCTGGAGCGTGAAGGAACCCTCCACAGAGCTATTTTCCCCATGTCTGCTCTGTAGCAGAGAGCTCTGGGAGACTAGGTCTGTTCTGACTGGGAAACTGAGGCCCTGGGAGCAGAGCCATTGTTCTGGCGTCTTCACAGCCAAACACCTCTTGCACGACCCTGCAAGGCTGCATCTGGCTGAAAATCACAAGGGGCTGGGAAGTGATACCTGGAAAGTCAGTGAAAGAGGCCACAGTGCCTAGGCTCCAAAGCCCAGGTAAGGCTTCGACAGTGCCCTGGAACGTGAAGGCACCCTCCACAGCGCTTTTTCCCCATGTCTGCTCTGTAGCAGAGAGCTCTGGAGACTAGGTCTGTTCTGACTGGGAAACTGAGGCCCTGGGAGCAGAGCCATTTTCTGGCGTCTTCACAGCCAAACACCTCTTGCACCAGGGAAGAAGA
>JAGTYA010000467.1:0-24486 GCA_024291935.2 Okapia johnstoni | reverse complement strand
AGGTGCCCACCGCCCCCGATTCAGAGAGGCCACCCCCGTTTCCCCCCTGCGCCGCGCGGAAAAGAGGGCATGGAGAGCATGCCCCCGGCACCTGTTCCGGCTCCGAACGGGGCTTGACTCCTTGCGGGCGACTCCAGTGTCCCCCGAGATCCCCGGGCCAACCTGCCAAGAAAGCGGGGCTTCCCGCCACACCGCGAGGGCGTCCCCCGGGCCCCCCTCCTTGCGAGACGGGGCCCTTGGGATCTGCAGCGACGCGAGAGCCGTCCTGCCTTCTCTCTGGCGCTGCAACGGAGGCTGGACTCCCTCTAGGCGCCCCCAGAGGTTCCCTGGGATACCCGTGTCCACAGGCGAGCGGAACCCTGAGTCTCAGAGGGCCGCTCGCGAGGGGCCCCCCCCGTCGCCGTCGGCCCCTCCTCTCGAAAGGGGGGTCCAATCCCTTCCTGAATGCCATCGCAATCCCTACATTCCCTCGCACCTCCAGAGCGGGACTCTCGCCTCTCCTGAGGTTCGAGAAGAGGCCCAAGGGGCCAGTTCCGGCCGCAAGACCAAAGTCCCCCGAGGAAACCCCATCGGCAAGCGAGTCCAGTTCCCTGGACGTGAGGCGAGGGGAAGCCCAGCAGCCCCTGGCGATGTCAAAGGAGGCCTGGACTTCTCAGAGGCAACAAGAGAGGCTCCCCGAGGCGCCACGCCCCCGATTCAGAGAGGCCACCCCCGCTTCCCCCTGCGCCGCGCGGAAAAGCACGACCTTCGCCCCTGCATTCGAGGGGAAGCCCGATTGCCCTTGGCTGTGACCGGAGAGAAAGGCTGAGTCCCCTCGACTCCCTGGAGGCACCCCACAGGTGCCAGTTATACCTGTCCCCTCCCCCCCTCCGGGGACCCCGAGGGTCCTAGCTCCATGCCTGACGCGGACCCCAGGGCGCTGCAGCGCCTCCTGGCGAATCCCGAGGCTGCTCGGGCCCCTGTCCGCTCGAAAGGAGGCATGGCGACCCCGCTGGGCTAACGGGGGAGACGGGCCGGGGTACCCGCCGCAACTCGAGAATGCACCGCCGCAAGTCGAGAACACCCCCGTGAGGCCACGCCCATAGAGGGAGGAGGCGCTTTTCCCTTGCAGGGCATGGAGAGCATGCCCCGGCACCTGTTCCGGCTCCGAACGGGGCCGCTCGCGGAAGGGGCCCCCCGTCGTCCGTCCGGCCCGGTCCTCTCAAACCGATAAGGGAGGGTCCCCGGGCCCCTCCTTCCTTGCGAGATTGGCCATTGGGAACTGGCAGCGACGCGAGAGCCGTCCTGACATACTCCGCTCTTGCCTCTGCAAATACGGAGTCCTGGCTCCATCTAGGGCGGACCCTAAGAGTTCCACTGGTGATACCCGTGTCCTGATGTGCGAAGGCGGAACCCTGAGTCGTCCATGAGGGCCGCGCGTGAGCGAGGGGCCCGACTATGAGCTCGGTCGGCAACCGTCATGCACGCCTCTCTCTCGAAAGAGGGGGTCCAATTCTCCCGTCCTGCAATGCCATCGGCAAATCCCATGCATTCGCATCGTGGCATCTGGCTCCAGAGCGGTGGACTAACATCACTTCTTCGCCTTCTCCTGAGGTTTCGAAGAATGAGGCCCCCAAGCGGATCCAGTTTGCGCAGGTCCGCGACCGAGACGCAACAGGTCCCTCAGAGGTAACCCCACCATTTCAATTCCGGCAAGCGAGTCCAGTTCGGCCTGACGTGAGTAGCTGAGGTGGAATCCCAGTTCAGTTCCTCAGGCGATGTCAAAGGAGGCCATGGACTTCTCAAGGAGGCAACAAGAGAGGGCGTCCCCCGCGGCACGACGGGCCCTCTACCGCTTATTCAGAGAGAGGCACAACCATCCCCCGCTATCCCGACTGCGAGGCCGCGCGGGAAAGGCAGCAACGACCTTCGCCCCTAGCACCTAGCAATCGCAGGGGCGAGGGCGGCAGGCGATTGCCCTTGGCTGTGAACCCTGAATAATAGAAAAAGCTGATTCCAGGTCCCCTCGGACTCCCTGCAGGAGGGGCCTACGCACTCTACGCAGGTGCCTGAGTACAAACCTGTCCCATCCCGGGCACCCCCTCACCGGTCGGAACGCCCCGAGGGTCCTAAAGCTCACCCAAATTTGCCTGGACAGCGGAACTTCCCAGGGCGCTGGCACGCAAGCGGCCTACTGGTCGAACTCCCGAGGCCTCGCTTTCGGCTTAGAACGGGCTCCTATGCCGCCTCTGAACAGTAGGCATTTGTGCGACCCCTGCTTGGGCTAGACGGGGGAGACGGCCAGGGGTTACCCGCCGTGGTTACCAACACGCATAATTGCACCCCCGCAAGTCGAGCACACACACGGGCAAACCCCCCGAGACCGTCTAGCCCGTCCGTGAGGCCACTGCCCATTTTCCAAGAAGGACAGAGGGCGCATTTTGTCGCTTCCCGTGCAGTGCTTAATGGAGGAGCATGCATGCCCCGCACCTAGTTCCGGCCTTTGGGCGAACGGGCCTTGCATCGATCCTCGGGATTCGCGCGACGTCCAGGGTGTCGCCCCCGAGATCCCCGAGAGCCAACCTGGGCCACAGTTCAAAGTCGGAGGCTTCGAGCCGCACACATCAATGACTTAGGTAAAACCGCTAGGGCATCCCCCCTTTACCGTGACGCCCCTCCATGCGATACGAAGGGGCCCTTGGGAATCTGCAGCGACGCGAAGAGCCGTCCTAGACCTTCCTTCCTCATCTGGGCGCTGCACATCGGAGAGCTGGGACTGCTCCCTCTAATCCTCACGTGCCCTCAGAGGTTCCCCAGTCGGGATACCCGGTGTCCACAGGCGGACGGAATCGCCACTGATCTCTAGCAGAGGGGCCTGCTCGCAGAGGGGCCTCCCCGTCGCGCAGTCGGCCCTCTGCTCCTCTCGAATTGGTGAGGGTCAAATCAATCCCCGTTCCTGAGAATGCCACCGCAACTCCTACTCACATTCCCTCGAGCACCTCCATCCAGAGCGGAATCTTCTCGTGTGCTCGCCCTCATCCATAGGTGTTCGAGAAGGCAGGCCCGCAAGGGGCCAGCTTTCGGCGTCGCCGCAAGACCAAGAAAGGGATGCCCCAAGGCGAACTGCCGGCACATCAGCAGGGGGGTTGCCGAGTGCCAGTTCCCCTGGACGAGATGGCGAGTGGGGGGGTCTGCCCAGAGGGGGGGGGCCCTGGCGGGATGATGTCAAAGTGGAGGGGGCCTTTATGGGACTTCTCGGATTCTGGCAACAAGGCACTAAGAGATGCTGGGACCGCCGGTACAGAGGCGCCAGGCGCCGGTACTTCTCGCTGGATAGTGAGTCCGGGAGAGGGGGGAGGGGCCCTCGGTAGGCGCTTCCGTCTCGCCTGCGCCGCGCGGAATAATCAGCGACACGACACACTCGCGCCCCCTGCATTCGAGGGGAAGCCGCGATTTGACCTTGCGCTGTGACCGTGGAGAGAAAGGTGCTCTGAGTTCGGCGCGCCTATTCTCTGACTCCCTGAGGAGTCATTGACCACTCGAAGCAGGTGGATGCCAGTGAGTAATTTTAGATCCCCGTCCCTAATCCCTCCCGGGGTTTAGGGGATCATGCGCGAGCGGGGGCCTAGCTAGCGTGACCAGATGATGTCCGAGGGGCTGCTGCCAGCGACCTCTAGCGCATCCCGGTGGATCTATCGGCCGACATTGCCAACGCTGGCACTAGCCTCAAGGTTGCAATGGGCGCCACTGCCGCTGGGCAAGCGGGGCCTCCCTGGTGGTTTTGCGTGGAACTACGAGACTCCAGGAGGGTGGCCTACTCTGCGGGCTCTAGAGCCGTAGCACCGTGTGCGGGTCGTCTGGCGAGGTAGCTAGAGGCGCTCTGTCTGCGCGATATCGGCACTTCGGAGACCCTTGTACACTACAGGGCAGAGGAGCATTTGCCCGAGTAGGAGACATGATTCCGGCCGACCGAGAACTGGATCTTGAACTCAATTGCGGGCACTCCACACGTGTCCCCCGAGATCCTCCGGGGCCAACCTGCCAAGAAAGCGGGGCTTCCCCGCTAACGTACGGACCGCAGAGGGCACGAGATACCCAGCGGGACGCGATCCCCTCCTCTTTGCGAGACGGGGCCACCATGGGGAACTGCAAGAGAGGTCGAGAGATGCTGTTCCTGCCTTCTCTCTCTGGGCGCTGCAACGGAGGACTGCGCGCTCCTCTCTAGGGCGCACCCAGAGAGGTCCCTGGTTATACCCGTGTCCACAGGCGAGCGGAAGACCCTTGAGTCTCCAGAGGTCTTCGCTCTCGCTGAGGGCGGCCCCTTGCCCTCGTATAGTGATCGGCCCCTCCCTCCCTCGAAACATGGGGGGTTCCAATCCACGCCTTCCTGAAATGCGCATCGCGAATACCCTACATTCCCTCGCATCACCTCCATAGCGGGACTCTGCCAGCTTCACCTAGAGGTTCCGAGAAGATGCGACCTTTTGGCGCCAGCTCAGGGTCGCAGGTCCGGCCCGCTACAAGAACCAAAGTCTGCCCGTTGCGGGACATAGCCCCCATCGGCAAGCTCGAGGTCCAGTTTCCTCTGTGACGTGAGGCCTCCAGCGGGAATGCCCAGCACGCCAAACCTGGTCGATGTCAAAGGGAGGCCTGGACCTTCTCAGACCAGGCAACAAGAGAGGCTCTTTCCGAGAGTCGTTCCACGCCTGAGGTCCGATCTCAGAGAGGTCCGCCCCGGGGTCCCCCTGCGGCCGGAGCCGGGCAAAGAGACCCCGACCTTCCCCCTGCATTCGAGGGGAAGCCCGATTGCCCTTGCCTGTCGTGACCGGAGAGAAAGGCTGAGTCCCCTCGGCTTCCAGGAGGCCCCCCACAGGTGCAGTTATACCTGTCCCCTCCCCCCTCCAAAGAGACCCCGAGGGTCTCTAGCTCCTTGCCTGACCACGGACCCAGGGCGCTGCAGCGCCCCTCCTGGCGAATCCCGCTGCACGGCGCACGGGCCCCCTGTCCAGCGTCGCGAAAGGAGGCATGGCGACCCTCCTGGCTAACGGGGGAGACGGGCCGGGGTACCCGCCGCAACTCGAGGAATGCACCGCGGCAAGATCTCGGCCCGTGACCCTCGCCACGCCCATGAGAGGGGAGGTGGCCTTTTCCCATGCACGGGCAAGGCAAACAACTGAGTGCGCATGCCCCGGCCACCTGTTTTCCGTGGGAGGCGAGGCGGAAAGGCCCAGCAGCGCCCCTGGCGATGAGGTGTTCCCAAGGAGGGCCCGGGCCAAACTGGCCGCACTTTGTCTCAGAGGCACAACAAGAGTCCCCTCGGGACCCCCCGAGCGCGCGCCACGCCCCCCGATGTCAGAGAGGCCACCCCCGCTTCCCCCCTGCGCCGTCGCGGGAAAAAGCACGGACTCTCCTAGTCGCCCCTGCAAGGTTCGAGGGGAAGCCCCGATTGCCCTTGGCTGTGAGCCGCAGAGAGAAAGGAAAGTGATCCCCAGTGCCCCTCGACTCCCCCTGGAGGCCCCACCCCCGACAGTGAGGCCTTCCTGAGTGCCCTCATTCCCTCGCCTATCCACCTGTCCCCTCTCCTGAGGTTCCCCCCAAGGGTCCGTTCCGGACCCCCCGAGGGTTAACCCCCCCCTACGGCTCCTCCAGTTCACCTGGACGTGAGGCGAGGGGGCATTGCCTCAGGCCCTTCCTGGCGATGTCCAACTCCCGAGGCCTGGACTTTCCTCAGAGGAACTCCGAGGGCGACTCCCCGGGGCGCCAAAGCCCTCCGATCGAAAGGAGGCCCGCATCCCCCTGCGCCGCGCGGAAAAGCACGACCTTCCGCCCCCTGCATTCGAGGGGAAGAGATTGCCCTTGGCTGTGACCGGAGAGAAAGGGCTGAGTCCCCCCGACTCCCTGGAGGCCACCCCACAGGTGCCAGTTATACCTGAACCCCCCCTCCGGGGACCCCCGAGGGTCCTAGCTCCATGCCTGACGCGGACCCAGGGCGCTGCAGCGCCTCCTGGCGAATCCCGAGGCTGCTCGGGCCCCTGTCCCGCTCGAAAGGAGGCATGGCGACCCCGCGCGGGCTAACGGGGGAGACGGCCGGGGGTACCCGCCGCAACTCGAGAATGCACCGCGCAAGTCGAGAACACCCCCGTGAGGCCACGCCCATAGAGGGAGGAGGCGCGCTTTTTTTCCCTTGCAGGGCATGGAGAGCATGCCCCGGCACCTGTTCCCGGCTCCGAACGGGGCTTGACTCCTTGCGGGCGACTCCAGGTGTCCCCCGAGATCCCCGGGCCAACCTGCCAAGAAAGCGGGGCTTCCCGCCACAACACCGCGAGGGCGTCCCCCGGGCCCCCCTCCTTGCGAGACGGGGCCCTTGGGATCTGCAGCGACGCGAGAGCCGTCCTGCCTTCTCTCTGGCGCTGCAACGGAGGCTGGACTCCCTCTAGGCCCCCCAGAGGTTCCCTGGGATACCCGTGTCCACAGGCGAGCGGAAAAACCCTGAGTCTCTCAGAGGCCGCTCGCGAGGGGCCCCCCCGTCGCCGTCGGCCCCTCCCTCCTCTCGAAAGGGGGGTCCAATCCCCTTCCTGAATGCCATCGCAATCCCTACATTCCCTCGCACCTCCAGAGCGGGACTCTCGCCTCTCCTGAGGTTCGAGAGAAGAGGCCCCAAGGGGCCAGTTCCGGCCGCAAGACCAAAGGTCCCCCGAGGAACCCCCATCGGCAAGCGAGTCCAGTTCCCTGGACGTGAGGCGAGGGGAAGCCCAGCAGCCCCTGGCGATGTCAAAGGAGGCCTGGACTTCATCAGAGGCAACAAGAGAGGCTCCCGAGGCGCGCCACGCCCCCGATTCAGAGAGGCCACCCCCCCGCTTCCCCCTGCGCCGCGCGCGAAAAAAAGCACGACCTTTGCCAGTTATACCTGTCCCCTCCCCCCCCTCCGGGGGACCCCCGAGGGTCCTAGCTCCATGCCTGACGCGGACCCAGGGCGCTGCAGCGCCTCCTGGCGAATCCCGAGGCTGCTCGGGCCCCTGTCCGCTCGAAAGGAGGCATGGCGACCCCGCTGGGCTAACGGGGGAGACGGGCCGGGGTACCCGCCGCAACTCGAGAATGCACCGCCGCAAGTCGAGAACACCCCCGTGAGGCCACGCCCATATAGAGGGAGGAGGCGCTTTTCCCTTGCAGGGCATGGAGAGCATGCCCCGGCACCTGTTCCGGCTCCGAACGGGGCTTGACTCCTTGCGGGCGACTCCAGGTGTCCCCCGAGATCCCCGGGCCAAACCTGCCAAGAAAGCGGGGCTTCCCGCCACACACCGCGAGGGGGCGTCCCCCGGGCCCCCCTCCTTGCGAGACGGGGCCCTTGGGATCTGCAGCGACGCGAGAGCCGTCCTGCCTTCTCTCTGGCGCTGCAACGGAGGCTGGACTCCCTCTAGGCGCCCCCAGAGGTTCCCTGGGATACCCGTGTGTCCACAGGCGAGCGGAACCCTGAGTCTCCAGAGGCCGCTCGCGAGGGGCCCCCCCGTCGCCGTCGGCCCCTCCTCTCGAAAGGGGGGTCCAATCCCCTTCCTGAATGCCATCGCAATCCCTACATTCCCTCGCACCTCCAGAGCGGGACTCTCTCGCCTCTCCTGAGGTTCGAGAAGAGGGCCCCAAGGGGCCAGTTCCGGCCGCAAGACCAAAGGTCCCCGAGGAACCCCCATCGGCAAGCGAGTCCAGTTCCCTGGACGTGAGGCGAGGGGAAGCCCAGCAGCCCCTGGCGATGTCAAAGGAGGCCTGGACTTCTCAGAGGCAACAAGAGAGGCTCCCCGAGGCGCCACGCCCCCGATTCAGAGAGGCCACCCCCGCTTCCCCCTGCGCCGCGCGGGAAAAGCACGACCTTCGCCCCTGCATTCGAGGGGAAGCCCGATTGCCCTTGGCTGTGACCGGAGAGAAAGGCTGAGTCCCCTCGACTCCCTGGAGGCCACCCCACAGGTGCCAGTTATACCTGTCCCCTCCCCCCCTCCGGGGACCCCCGAGGGTCCTAGCTCCATGCCTGACGCGGACCCAGGGCGCTGCAGCGCCTCCTGGCGAATCCCGAGGCTGCTCGGGCCCCTGTCCGCTCGAAAGGAGGCATGGCGACCCCGCTGGGCTAACGGGGGAGACGGGCCGGGGTACCCGCCGCAACTCGAGAATGCACCGCCGCAAGTCGAGAACACCCCCGTGAGGCCACGCCCATAGAGGGAGGAGGCGCTTTTCCCTTGCAGGGCATGGAGAGCATGCCCCGGCACCTGTTCCCGCTCCGAACGGGGCTTGACTCCTTGCGGGCGACTCCAGGTGTCCCCCGAGATCCCCGGGCCAACCTGCCAAGAAAGCGGGGCTTCCCGCCACACCGCGAGGGCGTCCCCCCGGGCCCCCCTCCTTGCGAGACGGGGCCCTTGGGATCTGCAGCGACGCGAGAGCCGTCCTGCCTTCTCTCTGGCGCTGCAACGGAGGCTGGACTCCCTCTAGGCGCCCCCCCAGAGGTTCCCTGGGATACCCGTGTCCACAGGCGAGCGGAACCCTGAGTCTCCAGAGGCCGCTCGCGAGGGGCCCCCCGTCGCCGTCGGCCCCTCCTCTCGAAAGGGGGGTCCAATCCCCTTCCTGAATGCCATCGCAATCCCTACATTCCCTCGCACCTCCAGAGCGGGACTCTCGCCTCTCCTGAGGTTCGAGAAGAGGCCCCAAGGGGCCAGTTCCGGCCGCAAGACCAAAGGTCCCCGAGGAACCCCCATCGGCAAGCGAGTCCAGTTCCCTGGACGTGAGGCGAGGGGAAGCCCAGCAGCCCCTGGCGATGTCAAAGGAGGCCTGGACTTCTCAGAGGCAACAAGAGGGGCTCCCCGAGGCGCCACGCCCCCCCATTCAGAGAGGCCACCCCCCGCTTCCCCCTGCGCCGCGCGGAAAAAAAGCACGACCTTCGCCCCTGCATTCGAGGGGAAGCCCGATTGCCCTTGGGCTGTGACCGGAGAGAGAAAGGCTGAGTCCCCTCGACTCCCTGGAGGCCACCCCACAGGTGCCAGTTTATACCTGTCCCCTCCCCCCCTCCGGGGACCCCCGAGGGTCCTAGCTCCATGCCTGACGCGGACCCAGGGCGCTGCAGCGCCTCCTGGCGAATCCCGAGGCTGCTCGGGCCCCTGTCCGCTCGAAAGGAGGCATGGCGACCCCGCTGGGCTAACGGGGGAGACGGGCCGGGGTACCCGCCGCAACTCGAGAATGCACCGCCGCAAGTCGAGAACACCCCCCGTGAGGCCACGCCCATAGAGGGAGGAGGCGCTTTTCCCTTGCAGGGCATGGAGAGCATGCCCCGGCACCTGTTCCGGCTCCGAACGGGGCTTGACTCCTTGCGGGCGACTCCAGGTGTCCCCCCGAGATCCCCGGGGCCAACCTGCCAAGAAAGCGGGGCTTCCCGCCACACCGCGAGGGCGTCCCCCGGGGGACGCCCTCCTTGCGAGACGGGGCCCTTGGGATCTGCAGCGACGCGAGAGCCGTCCTGCCTTCTCTCTGGCGCTGCAACGGAGGCTGGACTCCCTCTAGGCGCCCCCAGAGGTTCCCTGGGATACCCGTGTCCACAGGCGAGCGGAACCCTGAGTCTCCAGAGGCCGCTCGCGAGGGGGGCCCCCCGTCGCCGTCGGCCCCTCCTCTCGAAAGGGGGGTCCAATCCCCTTCCTGAATGCCATCGCAATCCCTACATTCCCTCGCACCTCCAGAGCGGGACTCTCGCCTCTCCTGAGGTTCGAGAAGAGGCCCCAAGGGGCCAGTTCCGGCCGCAAGACCAAAGGTCCCCGAGGAACCCCCATCGGCAAGCGAGTCCAGTTCCCTGGACGTGAGGCGAGGGGAAGCCCAGCAGCCCCTGGCGATGTCAAAGGAGGCCTGGACTTCTCAGAGGCAACAAGAGAGGCTCCCCGAGGCGCCACGCCCCCGATTCAGAGAGGCCACCCCCGCTTCCCCCTGCGCCGCGCGGGAAAAGCACGACCTTCGCCCCCTGCATTCGAGGGGAAGCCCGATTGCCCTTGGCTGTGACCGGAGAGAAAGGCTGAGTCCCCTCGACTCCCTGGAGGCCACCCCACAGGTGCCAGTTATACCTGTCCCCTCCCCCCCTCCGGGGGACCCCCGAGGGTCCTAGCTCCATGCCTGACGCGGACCCAGGGCGCTGCAGCGCCTCCTGGCGAATCCCGAGGCTGCTCGGGCCCCTGTCGTCCGCTCGAAAGGAGGCATGGCGACCCCGCTGGGCTAACGGGGGAGACGGGCCGGGGTACCCGCCGCAACTCGAGAATGCACCGCCGCAAGTCGAGAGACACACCCCCGTGAGGCCACGCCCATAGAGGGAGGAGGCGCTTTTCCCTTGCAGGGCATGGAGAGCATGCCCCGGCACCTGTTCCGGCTCCGAACGGGGCTTGACTCCTTGGGGCGACTCCAGGTGTCGAGATCCCCGGGCCAACCTGCCAAGAAAAGCGGGGCCCCGCCAGATCCCCCCGGGCCCACCTGCCAGAGAATCTGCAGCGACTCGAGAAGCCGTCCTGCCTGCTTCCCTTGCCACGGAGGCTGGCGACTCCCTCTAGGCGCCCCCAGAGGTTCCCTGGGATACCCGTGGGCGAGCGGAACCCTGAGTCCCCGCCCGAGGGGCCCCAGTCGCCCGGCCCCTCCTCTCGAAACGGGGGGTCCAATCCCCTTCCTGAATGCCATCGCAATCCCTAGAGGCACCTCCAGAGCCTCTCGCCTCTCCTGAGGTTCGAGAAGAGGCCCCAAGGGGCCAGTTCCGGCCGCAAGACCAAAGGTCCCCGAGGAACCCCCATCGGCAAGCGAGTCCAGTTCCCTGGACGTGAGGCGAGGGGAACCCCAGCAGCCCCTGGCGATTGTCAAAGGAGGCCTGGACGAGACAGAGGCAACAAGAGAGGCTCCCCGAGGCGCCACGCCCCCGATTCAGAGAGGCCACCCCCCTTCCCCCTGCGCCGCGCGCCAAAAGCACGACCTTCGCCCCCATTCGAGGGGAAGGCCCTGCTTGCCCTTGGCTGTGCCATAGAGAGAAAGGCTGAGTCCCCTCGACTCCTCTCAGGCCACCCCCCAGGTGCCAGTTATACCTGTCCCCTCCCCCCCCTCCGGGGACCCCGAGGGTCCTAGCTCCATGCCTGACGCGGACCCAGGGCGCTGCAGCGCCTCCTCCGAATCCCGAGGCTGCTCGGGCCCCTGTCCGCTCGAAAGGAGGCATGGCGACCCCGCTGGGCTAACGGGGGAGACGGGCCGGGGTACCCGCCCGCAACCACAGCACCGCCGCAAGTCGAGAACACCCCCGTGAGGCCACGCCCATAGAGGGAGGAGGGCGCTTTTCCCTTGCAGGGGCATGGAGAGCATGCCCCGGCACCTGTTCGAGGCCGAACGGGGCTTGACTCCTTGCGGGCGACTCCAGGTGTCCCCCGAGATCCCCGGCCCAACCTGCTGAAAGCGGGGCTTCCCGCCAAAGGCGAGGGCTGGACTCCCTCCTAGGCCCTTGGGATCCCAGCGAGCGAGAGCCGTCCCTGGGATACCCTCTCTGGCGTGCAACGGAGGCTGGACCACTCTAGGCGAGCGGTTCCCTGGGTCTCCCGTGTCCACAGCGAGCGGAACCCTGAAGTCCCAGAGGCCCTCGCGAGGGGGCCCCCGTCGGCCGTCGGCCCTCCTCTCGAAAGGGGGGGTCCAATCCCCTTCCTGAATGCCATCGCAATCCCTACATTCCCTCGCACCCTCCAGAGCGGGACTCTCGCCTCTCCTGAGGTTCGAGAAGAGGCCCCAAGGGGCCAGTTCCCGGCCCCGCAAGACCAAAGGTCCCCGAGGAACCCCCATCGGCAAGCGAGTCCAGTTCCCTGGACGTGAGGCGAGGGGAAGCCCAGCAGCCCCTGGCGATGTCAAAGGAGGCCTGGACTTCTCAGAGGCAACAAGAGAGAGCTCCCCGAGGCGCCACGCCCCCGATTCAGAGAGGCCACCCCCCCCACCCCTTCCCCCCTGCGCCGCGCGGAAAAAGCACGACCTTCGCCCCTGCATTCGAGGGGAAGCCCGATTGCCCTTGGCTGTGACCGGAGAGAAAGGCTGAGTCCCCTCGACTCCCCTGGAGGCCACCCCACAGGTGCCAGTTATACCTGTCCCCCTTCCCCCCCCTCCGGGGACCCCCGAGGGTCCTAGCTCCATGCCTGACGCGGACCCAGGGCCTCCTGGCGAATCCCGAGCGCCTCCTGGCGAATCCCGAGGCTGCTCGGGCCCCTGTCCGCTCGAAAGGAGGCATGGCGACCCCGCTGGGGCTAACGGGGGAGACGGGCCGGGGGTACCCGCCGCAACTCGAGAATGCACCACCGCCGCAAGTCGAGAACACCCCCGTGAGGGCCACGCCCATAGAGGGAGGAGGCGCTTTTTTCCCTTGCAGGGCATGGAGAGCATGCCCCGGCACCTGTTCCCGGCTCCGAACGGGGCTTGACTCCTAGGCCGCTCGCGAGGGGCCCCCCGTCGCCGTCGGCCCCTCCTCTCGAAAGGGGGGTCCAATCCCCTTCCTGAATGCCATCGCAATCCCTACATTCCCTCGCACCTCCAGAGAGCGGGACTCTCGCCTCTCCTGAGGTTCGAGAAGAGGCCCCAAGGGGCCAGTTCCGGCCGCAAGACCAAAGGTCCCCGAGGAACCCCCATCGGCAAGCGAGTCCAGTTCCCTGGACGTGAGGCGAGGGGAAGCCCAGCAGCCCCTGGCGATGTCAAAGGAGGCCTGGACTTCTCAGAGGCAACAAGAGAGGCTCCCCGAGGCGCCACGCCCCCGATTCAGAGAGGCCACCCCCGCTTCCCCCTGCGCGCCGCGCGGAAAAGCACGACCTTCGCCCCTGCATTCGAGGGGAAGCCCGATTGCCCTTGGCTGTGACCGGAGAGAAAGGCTGAGTCCCCTCGACTCCCTGGAGGCCACCCCACAGGTGCCAGTTATACCTGTCCCCTCCCCCCCTCCGGGGACCCCCGAGGGTCCTAGCTCCATGCCTGACGCGGACCCAGGGCGCTGCAGCGCCTCCTGGCGAATCCCGAGGCTGCTCGGGCCCCTGTCCGCTCGAAAGGAGGCATGGCGACCCCGCTGGGCTAACGGGGGAGACGGGCCGGGGTACCCGCCGCAACTCGAGAATGCACCGCCGCAAGTCGAGAACACCCCCCGTGAGGCCACGCCCATAGAGGGAGGAGGCGCTTTTTTCCTTGCAGGGCATGGAGAGCATGCCCCGGCACCTGTTCCGGCTCCGAACGGGGCTTGACTCCTTGCGGGCGACTCCAGGTGTCCCCCGAGATCCCCGGGCCAACCTGCCAAGAAAGCGGGGCTTCCCGCCACACCGCGCGAGGGCGTCCCCCGGGCCCCCCTCCTTGCGAGACGGGGCCCTTGGGATCTGCAGCGACGCGAGAGCCGTCCTGCCTTCTCTCTGGCGCTGCAACGGAGGCTGGACTCCCTCTAGGCGCCCCCAGAGGTTCCCTGGGATACCCGTGTCCACAGGCGAGCGGAACCCTGAGTCTCCAGAGGCCGCTCGCGAGGGGCCCCCCGTCGCCGTCGGCCCCTCCTCTCGAAAGGGGGGTCCAATCCCCTTCCTGAATGCCATCGCAATCCCTACATTCCCTCGCACCTCCAGAGCGGGACTCTCGCCTCTCCTGAGGTTCGAGAAGAGGCCCCAAGGGGCCAGTTCCGGCCGCAAGACCAAAGGTCCCCGAGGAACCCCCATCGGCAAGCGAGTCCAGTTCCCTGGACGTGAGGCGAGGGGAAGCCCAGCAGCCCCTGGCGATGTCAAAGGAGGCCTGGACTTCTCAGAGGCAACAAGAGAGGCTCCCCGAGGCGCCACGCCCCCGATTCAGAGAGGCCACCCCCGCTTCCCCCTGCGCCGCGCGGAAAAGCACGACCTTCGCCCCTGCATTCGAGGGGAAGCCCGATTGCCCTTGGCTGTGACCGGAGAGAAAGGCTGAGTCCCCTCGACTCCCTGGAGGCCACCCCACAGGTGCCAGTTATACCTGTCCCCTCCCCCCCTCCGGGGACCCCCGAGGGTCCTAGCTCCATGCCTGACGCGGACCCAGGGCGCTGCAGCGCCTCCTGGCGAATCCCGAGGCTGCTCGGGCCCCTGTCCGCTCGAAAGGAGGCATGGCGACCCCGCTGGGCTAACGGGGGAGACGGGCCGGGGTACCCGCCGCAACTCGAGAATGCACCGCCGCAAGTCGAGAACACCCCCGTGAGGCCACGCCCATAGAGGGAGGAGGCGCTTTTCCCCTTGCAGGGCATGGAGAGCATGCCCCGGCACCTGTTCCGGCTCCGAACGGGGCTTGACTCCTTGCGGGCGACTCCAGGTGTCCCCCGAGATCCCCGGGCCAACCTGCCAAGAAAGCGGGGCTTCCCGCCACACCGCGAGGGCGCGTCCCCCCGGCCCCCCCTCCTTGCGAGACGGGGCCCTTGGGATCTGCAGCGACGCGAGAGCCGTCCTGCCTTCTCTCTGGCGCTGCAACGGAGGCTGGACTCCCTCTAGGCGCCCCCAGAGGTTCCCTGGGATACCCGTGTCCACAGGCGAGCGGAACCCTGAGTCTCCAGAGGCCGCTCGCGCGAGGGGCCCCCCGTCGCCGTCGGCCCCTCCTCTCGAAAGGGGGGTCCAATCCCCTTCCTGAATGCCATCGCAATCCCTACATTCCCTCGCACCTCCAGAGCGGGACTCTCGCCTCTCCTGAGGTTCGAGAAGAGGCCCCAAGGGGCCAGTTCCGGCCGCAAGACCAAAGGTCCCCGAGGAACCCCCATCGGCAAGCGAGTCCAGTTCCCTGGACGTGAGGCGAGGGGAAGCCCAGCAGCCCCTGGCGATGTCAAAGGAGGCCTGGACTTCTCAGAGGCAACAAGAGAGGCTCCCCGAGGCGCCACGCCCCCCCCGATCAGAGAGGCCACCCCCCGCTTCCCCCTGCGCCGCGCGGAAAAAAGCACGACCTTCGCCCCTGCATTCGAGGGGAAGCCCGATTGCCCTTGGCTGTGACCGGAGAGAAAGGCTGAGTCCCCTCGACTCCCTGGAGGCCACCCCACAGGTGCCAGTTATACCTGTCCCCTCCCCCCCCCTCCGGGGACCCCCGAGGGTCCTAGCTCCATGCCTGACGCGGACCCAGGGCGCTGCAGCGCCTCCTGGCGAATCCCGAGGCTGCTCGGGCCCCTGTCCGCTCGAAAGGAGGCATGGCGACCCCGCTGGGCTAACGGGGGAGACGGGCCGGGGTACCCGCCGCAACTCGAGAATGCACCGCCGCAAGTCGAGAACACCCCCCCCGTGAGGCCACGCCCATAGAGGGAGGAGGCGCTTTTCCCCTTGCAGGGCATGGAGAGCATGCCCCGGCACCTGTTCCGGCTCCGAACGGGGCTTGACTCCTTGCGGGCGACTCCAGGTGTCCCCCGAGATCCCCGGGCCAACCTGCCAAGAAAGCGGGGCTTCCCGCCACACCGCGAGGGGGCGTCCCCCGGGCCCCCCTCCTTGCGAGACGGGGCCCTTGGGATCTGCAGCGACGCGAGAGCCGTCCTGCCTTCTCTCTGGCGCTGCAACGGAGGCTGGACTCTCCCTCTAGGCGCCCCCAGAGGTTCCCTGGGATACCCGTGTCCACAGGCGAGCGGAACCCTGAGTCTCCAGAGGCCGCTCGCGAGGGGCCCCCCCGTCGCCGTCGGCCCCCCCATCTCGAAAGGGGGGTCCAATCCCCTTCCTGAATGCCATCGCAATCCCTACATTCCCTCGCACCTCCAGAGCGGGACTCTCGCCTCTCCTGAGGTTCGAGAAGAGGCCCCAAGGGGCCAGTTCCGGCCGCAAGACCAAAGGTCCCCGAGGAACCCCCATCGGCAAGCGAGTCCAGTTCCCTGGACGTGAGGCGAGGGGAAGCCCAGCAGCCCCTGGCGATGTCAAAGGAGGCCTGGACTTCTCAGAGGCAACAAGAGAGGCTCCCCGAGGCGCCACGCCCCCGATTCAGAGAGGCCACCCCCGCTTCCCCCCCCTGCGCCGCGCGGAAAAAGCACGACCTTCGCCCCTGCATTCGAGGGGAAGCCCGATTGCCCGATTGCCCTTGGCTGTGACCGGAGAGAAAGGCTGAGTCCCCTCGACTCCCTGGAGGCCACCCCACAGGTGCCAGTTATACCTGTCCCCTCCCCCCCCCCGGGGACCCCCGAGGGTCCTAGCTCCATGCCTGACGCGGACCCAGGGCGCTGCAGCGCCTCCTGGCGAATCCCGAGGCTGCTCGGGCCCCTGTCCGCTCGAAAGGAGGCATGGCGACCCCGCTGGGCTAACGGGGGAGACGGGCCGGGGTACCCGCCGCAACTCGAGAATGCACCGCCGCAAGTCGAGAACACCCCCGTGAGGCCACGCCCATAGAGGGAGGAGGCGCTTTTTTTCCCTTGCAGGGCATGGAGAGCATGCCCCGGCACCTGTTCCCGGCTCCGAACGGGGCTTGACTCCTTGCGGGCGACTCCAGGTGTCCCCCGAGATCCCCGGGCCAACCTGCCAAGAAAGCGGGGCTTCCCGCCACACCGCGAGGGCGTCCCCCGGGCCCCCCTCCTTGCGAGACGGGGCCCTTGGGATCTGCAGCGACGCGAGAGCCGTCCTGCCTTCTCTCTGGCGCTGCAACGGAGGCTGGACTCCCTCTAGGCGCCCCCAGAGGTTCCCTGGGATACCCGTGTCCACACAGGCGAGCGGAACCCTGAGTCTCCAGAGGCCGCTCGCGAGGGGGGGGCCCCCCGTCGCCGTCGGCCCCTCCTCTCGAAAGGGGGGTCCAATCCCCTTCCTGAATGCCATCGCAATCCCTACATTCCCTCGCACCTCCAGAGCGGGACTCTCGCCTCTCCTGAGGTTCGAGAAGAGGCCCCAAGGGGCCAGTTCCGGCCGCAAGACCAAAGGTCCCCGAGGAACCCCCATCGGCAAGCGAGTCCAGTTCCCTGGACGTGAGGCGAGGGAGGGAAGCCCAGCAGCCCCTGGCGATGTCAAAGGAGGCCTGGACTTCTCAGAGGCAACAAGAGAGGCTCCCCGAGGCGCCACACGCCCCCGATTCAGAGAGGCCACCCCCCCTTCCCCCTGCGCCGCGCGGAAAAAAAGCACGACCTTCGCCCCTGCATTCGAGGGGAAGCCCGATTGCCCTTGGCTGTGACCGGAGAGAAAGGCTGAGTCCCCTCGACTCCCTGGAGGCCACCCCACAGGTGCCAGTTATACCTGTCCCCTCCCCCCCTCCGGGGACCCCCGAGGGTCCTAGCTCCATGCCTGACGCGGACCCAGGGCGCTGCAGCGCCTCCTGGCGAATCCCGAGGCGGCTCGGGCCCCTGTCCGCTCGAAAGGAGGCATGGCGACCCCGCTGGGCTAACGGGGGAGACGGGCCGGGGTACCCGCCGCAACTCGAGAATGCACCGCCGCAAGTCGAGAACACCCCCGTGAGGCCACGCCCATAGAGGGAGGAGGCGCTTTTCCCTTGCAGGGCATGGAGAGCATGCCCCGGCACCTGTTCCGGCTCCGAACGGGGCTTGACTCCTTGCGGGCGACTCCAGGTGTCCCCCGAGATCCCCGGGCCAACCTGCCAAGAAAGCGGGGCTTCCCGCCACACCGCGCGAGGGGCGTCCCCCGGGCCCCCCTCCTTGCGAGACGGGGCCCTTGGGATCTGCAGCGACGCGAGAGCCGTCCTGCCTGCCTTCTCTCTCTGGCGCTGCAACGGAGGCTGGACTCCCTCTAGGCGCCCCCAGAGGTTCCCTGGGATACCCGTGTCCACAGGCGAGCGGAACCCTGAGTCTCCAGAGGCCGCTCGCGAGGGGCCCCCCCGTCGCCGTCGGCCCCCTCCTCTCGAAAGGGGGGTCCAATCCCCTTCCTGAATGCCATCGCAATCCCTACATTCCCTCGCACCTCCAGAGCGGGACTCTCGCGCTCTCCTGAGGTTCGAGAAGAGGCCCCAAGGGGCCAGTTCCGGCCGCAAGACCAAAGGTCCCCGAGGAACCCCCATCGGGCAAGCGAGTCCAGTTCCCTGGACGTGAGGCGAGGGGAAGCCCAGCAGCCCCTGGCGATGTCAAAGGAGGCCTGGACTTCTCAGAGGCAACAAGAGAGGCTCCCCGAGGCGCCACGCCCCCGATTCAGAGAGGCCACCCCCCGCTTCCCCCTGCGCCGCGCGCGCGAAAAGCACGACCTTCGCCCCTGCATTCGAGGGGAAGCCCGATTGCCCTTGGCTGTGACCGGAGAGAAAGGCTGAGTCCCCTCGACTCCCTGGAGGCCACCCCACAGGTGCCAGTTATACCTGTCCCCTCCCCCCCTCCGGGGACCCCCGAGGGTCCTAGCTCCATGCCTGACGCGGACCCAGGGCGCTGCAGCGCCTCCTGGCGAATCCCGAGGCTGCTCGGGCCCCTGTCCGCTCGAAAGGAGGCATGGCGACCCCGCTGGGCTAACGGGGGAGACGGGCCGGGGTACCCGCCGCAACTCGAGAATGCACCGCCGCAAGTCGAGAACACCCCCGTGAGGCCACGCCCATAGAGGGAGGAGGCGCTTTTCCCTTGCAGGGCATGGAGAGCATGCCCCGGCACCTGTTCCGGCTCCGAACGGGGCTTGACTCCTTGCGGGCGACTCCAGGTGTCCCCCGAGATCCCCGGGCCAACCTGCCAAGAAAGCGGGGCTTCCCGCCACACCGCGCACCCGCGAGGGCGTCCCCCGGGCCCCCCTCCTTGCGAGACGGGGCCCTTGGGATCTGCAGCGACGCGAGAGCCGTCCTGCCTTCTCTCTGGCGCTGCAACGGAGGCTGGACTCCCTCTAGGCGCCCCCAGAGGTTCCCTGGGATACCCGTGTCCACAGGCGAGCGGAACCCTGAGTCTCCAGAGGCCGCTCGCGAGGGGCCCCCCGTCGCCGTCGGCCCCTCCTCTCGAAAGGGGGGTCCAATCCCCTTCCTGAATGCCATCGCAATCCCTACATTCCCTCGCACCTCCAGAGCGGGGGACTCTCGCCTCTCCTGAGGTTCGAGAAGAGGCCCCAAGGGGCCAGTTCCGGCCGCAAGACCAAAGGTCCCCGAGGAACCCCCATCGGCAAGCGAGTCCAGTTCCCTGGACGTGAGGCGAGGGGAAGCCCAGCAGCCCCTGGCGATGTCAAAGGAGGCCTGGACTTCTCAGAGGCAACAAGAGAGGCTCCCCGAGGCGCCACGCCCCCGATTCAGAGAGGCCACCCCCGCTTCCCCCCCCTGCGCCGCGCGGAAAAGCACGACCTTCGCCCCTGCATTCGAGGGGAAGCCCGATTGCCCTTGGCTGTGACCGGAGAGAAAGGCTGAGTCCCCTCGACTCCCTGGAGGCCACCCCACAGGTGCCAGTTATACCTGTCCCCTCCCCCCCCTCCGGGGACCCCCGAGGGTCCTAGCTCCATGCCTGACGCGGACCCAGGGCGCTGCAGCGCCTCCTGGCGAATCCCGAGGCTGCTCGGGCCCCTGTCCGCTCGAAAGGAGGCATGGCGACCCCGCTGGGCTAACGGGGGAGACGGGCCGGGGTACCCGCCGCCGCAACTCGAGAATGCACCGCCGCAAGTCGAGAACACCCCCCCCGTGAGGCCACGCCCATAGAGGGAGGAGGCGCTTTTTTTCCTTGCAGGGCATGGAGAGCATGCCCCGGCACCTGTTCCGGCGCCGAACGGGGCTTGACTCCTTGCGGGCGACTCCAGGTGTCCCCCGAGATCCCCGGGCCAACCTGCCAAGAAAGCGGGGCTTCCCGCCACACCGCGAGGGCGTCCCCCGGGCCCCCCTCCTTGCGAGACGGGGCCCTTGGGATCTGCAGCGACGCGAGAGCCGTCCTGCCTTCTCTCTGGCGCTGCAACGGAGGCTGGACTCCCTCTAGGCGCCCCCAGAGGTTCCCTGGGATACCCGTGTCCACAGGCGAGCGGAACCCTGAGTCTCCAGAGGCCGCTCGCGAGGGGGCCCCCCGTCGCCGTCGTCGGCCCCTCCTCTCGAAAGGGGGGTCCAATCCCCTTCCTGAATGCCATCGCAATCCCTACATTCCCTCGCACCTCCAGAGCGGGACTCTCGCCTCTCCTGAGGTTCGAGAAGAGGCCCCAAGGGGCCAGTTCCGGCCGCAAGACCAAAGGTCCCCGAGGAACCCCCATCGGCAAGCGAGTCCAGTTCCCTGGACGTGAGGCGAGGGGAAGCCCAGCAGCAGCCCCTGGCGATGTCAAAGGAGGCCTGGACTTCTCAGAGGCAACAAGAGAGGCTCCCCGAGGCGCCACGCCCCCGATTCAGAGAGGCCACCCCCGCTTCCCCCTGCGCCGCGCGGAAAAGCACACGACCTTCGCCCCTGCATTCGAGGGGAAGCCCGATTGCCCTTGGCTGTGACCGGAGAGAAAGGCTGAGTCCCCTCGACTCCCTGGAGGCCACCCCACAGGTGCCAGTTATACCTGTCCCCTCCCCCCCTCCGGGGACCCCCGAGGGTCCTAGCTCCATGCCTGACGCGGACCCAGGGCGCTGCAGCGCCTCCTGGCGAATCCCGAGGCTGCTCGGGCCCCTGTCCGCTCGAAAGGAGGCATGGCGACCCCGCTGGGCTAACGGGGGAGACGGGCCGGGGTACCCGCCGCAACTCGAGAATGCACCGCCGCAAGTCGAGAACACCCCCGTGAGGCCACGCCCATAGAGGGAGGAGGCGCTTTTCCCTTGCAGGGCATGGAGAGCATGCCCCGGCACCTGTTCCGGCGCCGAACGGGGCTTGACTCCTTGCGGGCGACTCCAGGTGTCCCCCGAGATCCCCGGGCCAACCTGCCAAGAAAGCGGGGCTTCCCGCCACACCGCGAGGGCGTCCCCCGGGCCCCCCCTCCTTGCGAGACGGGGCCCTTGGGATCTGCAGCGACGCGAGAGCCGTCCTGCCTTCTCTCTGGCGCTGCAACGGAGGCTGGACTCCCTCTAGGCGCCCCCAGAGGTTCCCTGGGATACCCGTGTCCACAGGCGAGCGGAAACCCTGAGTCTCCAGAGGCCGCTCGCGAGGGGCCCCCCCGTCGCCGTCGGCCCCTCCTCTCGAAAGGGGGGTCCAATCCCCTTCCTGAATGCCATCGCAATCCCTACATTCCCTCGCACCTCCAGAGCGGGACTCTCGCCTCTCCTGAGGTTCGAGAAGAGGCCCCAAGGGGCCAGTTCCGGCCGCAAGACCAAAGGTCCCCGAGGAACCCCCATCGGCAAGCGAGTCCAGTTCCCTGGACGTGAGGCGAGGGGAAGCCCAGCAGCCCCTGGCGATGTCAAAGGAGGCCTGGACTTCTCAGAGGCAACAAGAGAGGCTCCCCGAGGCGCCACGCCCCCGATTCAGAGAGGCCACCCCCCCTTCCCCCCCTGCGCCGCGCGGAAAAAAGCACGACCTTCGCCCCTGCATTCGAGGGGAAGCCCGATTGCCCTTGGCTGTGACCGGAGAGAAAGGCTGAGTCCCCTCGACTCCCTGGAGGCCACCCCACAGGTGCCAGTTATACCTGTCCCCTCCCCCCCCCCGGGGGACCCCCGAGGGTCCTAGCTCCATGCCTGACGCGGACCCAGGGCGCTGCAGCGCCTCCTGGCGAATCCCGAGGCTGCTCGGGCCCCCTGTCCGCTCGAAAGGAGGCATGGCGACCCCGCTGGGCTAACGGGGGAGACGGGCCGGGGTACCCGCCGCAACTCGAGAATGCACCGCCGCAAGTCGAGAACACCCCCGTGAGGCCACGCCCATAGAGGGAGGAGGCGCTTTTCCCTTGCAGGGCATGGAGAGCATGCCCCGGCACCTGTTCCGGCTCCGAACGGGGCTTGACTCCTTGCGGGCGACTCCAGGTGTCCCCCGAGATCCCCGGGCCAACCTGCCAAGAAAGCGGGGCTTCCCGCCACACACCGCGAGGGCGTCCCCCGGGCCCCCCCCCTTGCGAGACGGGGCCCTTGGGATCTGCAGCGACGCGAGAGCCGTCCTGCCTTCTCTCTGGCGCTGCAACGGAGGCTGGACTCCCTCTAGGCGCCCCCAGAGGTTCCCTGGGATACCCGTGTCCACAGGCGAGCGGAACCCTGAGTCTCCAGAGGCCGCTCGCGAGGGGCCCCCCCGTCGCCGTCGGCCCCTCCCTCTCGAAAGGGGGGTCCAATCCCCTTCCTGAATGCCATCGCAATCCCTACATTCCCTCGCACCTCCAGAGCGGGACTCTCGCCCTCTCCTGAGAGTTCGAGAAGAGGCCCCAAGGGGCCAGTTCCGGCCGCAAGACCAAAGGTCCCCGAGGAACCCCCATCGGCAAGCGAGTCCAGTTCCCTGGACGTGAGGCGAGGGGAAGCCCAGCAGCCCCTGGCGATGTCAAAGGAGGCCTGGACTTCTCAGAGGCAACAAGAGAGGCTCCCCGAGGCGCCACGCCCCCGATTCAGAGAGGCCACCCCCGCTTCCCCCTGCGCCGCGCGGAAAAAAGCACGACCTTCGCCCCTGCATTCGAGGGGAAGCCCGATTGCCCTTGGCTGTGACCGGAGAGAAAGGCTGAGTCCCCTCGACTCCCTGGAGGCCACCCCACAGGTGCCAGTTATACCTGTCCCCTCCCCCCCTCCGGGGACCCCCGAGGGTCCTAGCTCCATGCCTGACGCGGACCCAGGGCGCTGCAGCGCCTCCTGGCGAATCCCGAGGCTGCTCGGGCCCCCTGTCCGCTCGAAAGGAGGCATGGCGACCCCGCTGGGCTAACGGGGGAGACGGGCCGGGGTACCCGCCGCAACTCGAGAATGCACCGCCGCAAGTCGAGAACACCCCCGTGAGGCCACGCCCATAGAGGGAGGAGGCGCTTTTTTTTTCCCTTGCAGGGCATGGAGACCTGCCAAGAAAGCGGGGCTTCCCGCCACACCGCGAGGGCGTCCCCCGGGCCCCCCCTCCTTGCGAGACGGGGCCCTTGGGATCTGCAGCGACGCGAGAGCCGTCCTGCCTTCTCTCTGGCGCTGCAACGGAGGCTGGACTCCCTCTAGGCGCCCCCAGAGGTTCCCTGGGATACCCGTGTCCACAGGCGAGCGGAACCCTGAGTCTCCAGAGGCCGCTCGCGAGGGGCCCCCCGTCGCCGTCGGCCCCTCCTCTCGAAAGGGGGGTCCAATCCCCTTCCTGAATGCCATCGCAATCCCTACATTCCCTCGCACCTCCAGAGCGGGACTCTCGCCTCTCCTGAGGTTCGAGAAGAGGCCCCAAGGGGCCAGTTCCGGCCGCAAGACCAAAGGTCCCCGAGGAACCCCCATCGGCAAGCGAGTCCAGTTCCCTGGACGTGAGGCGAGGGGAAGCCCAGCAGCCCCTGGCGATGTCAAAGGAGGCCTGGACTTCTCAGAGGCAACAAGAGAGGCTCCCCGAGGCGCCACGCCCCCGATTCAGAGAGGCCACCCCCGCTTCCCCCTGCGCCGCGCGGAAAAGCACGACCTTCGCCCCTGCATTCGAGGGGAAGCCCGATTGCCCTTGGCTGTGACCGGAGAGAAAGGCTGAGTCCCCTCGACTCCCTGGAGGCCACCCCACAGGTGCCAGTTATACCTGTCCCCTCCCCCCCCTCCGGGGACCCCCGAGGGTCCTAGCTCCATGCCTGACGCGGACCCAGGGCGCTGCAGCGCCTCCTGGCGAATCCCGAGGCTGCTCGGGCCCCTGTCCGCTCGAAAGGAGGCATGGCGACCCCGCTGGGCTAACGGGGGAGACGGGCCGGGGTACCCGCCGCAACTCGAGAATGCACCGCCGCAAGTCGAGAACACCCCCGTGAGGCCACGCCCATAGAGGGAGGAGGCGCTTTTCCCTTGCAGGGCATGGAGAGCATGCCCCGGCACCTGTTCCGGCTCCGAACGGGGCTTGACTCCTTGCGGGCGACTCCAGGTGTCCCCCGAGATCCCCGGGCCAACCTGCCAAGAAAGCGGGGCTTCCCGCCACACCGCGAGGGCGTCCCCCGGGCCCCCCCCTTGCGAGACGGGGCCCTCAGTTCCCTGGACGTGCGGCGGGAGGGGAAGCCCAGCGGCCCTGCTATGATTCCAAAGTGAGGCTGGATACGTACTCAGATAGGCAAACAAGAGCCGGCTCCGCGGCGCCACGCCCCGATTCAGGAGAAGGCCCCGCCGCGGCGCTTTTTTTCCCTTGCAGGGCATGGAGAGCATGCCCCGGCACCTGTTCCGGCTCCGAACGGGGCTTGACTCCTTGCGGGCGACTCCAGGTGTCCCCCGAGATCCCCGGGCCAACCTGCCAAGAAAGCGGGGCTTCCCGCCACACACCGCGAGGGCGTCCCCCCGGGCCCCCCTCCTTGCGAGACGGGGCCCCTTGGGATCTGCAGCGACGCGAGAGCCGTCCTGCCTTCTCTCTGGCGCTGCAACGGAGGCTGGACTCCCTCTAGGCGCCCCCAGAGGTTCCCCTGGGATACCCGTGTCCACAGGCGAGCGGAACCCTGAGTCTCCAGAGGCCGCTCGCGAGGGGCCCCCCGTCGCCGTCGGCCCCTCCTCTCGAAAGGGGGGTCCAATCCCCTTCCTGAATGCCATCGCAATCCCTACATTCCCTCGCACCTCCAGAGCGGGACTCTCGCCTCTCCTGAGGTTCGAGAAGAGGCCCCAAGGGGCCAGTTCCGGCCG
>JAGTYA010000466.1:0-24487 GCA_024291935.2 Okapia johnstoni | reverse complement strand
CCCCCCCCTCCGGGGACCCCCGAGGGTCCTAGCTCCATGCCTGACGCGGACCCAGGGCGCTGCAGCGCCTCCTGGCGAATCCCGAGGCTGCTCGGGCCCCTGTCCGCTCGAAAGGAGGCATGGCGATAGAACACCCCCCCCCCGTGAGGCCACGCCCATAGAGGGAGAGAGGAGGCGCTTTTTTCCTTGCAGGGCATGGAGAGCATGCCCCGGCACCTGTTCCGGCTCCGAACGGGGCTTGACTCTCCTTGCGGGCGACTCCAGGTGTCCCCCGAGATCCCCCGGGCCAACCTGCCAAGCCAAGAAAGCGGGGCTTCCCGCCACACCGCGAGGGCGTCCCCCCCGGGCCCCCCTCCTTGCGAGACGGGGCCCTTGGGATCTGCAGCGACGCGAGAGCCGTCCTGCCTTCTCTCTGGCGCTGCAACGGAGGCTGGACTCCCTCTAGGCGCCCCCAGAGGTTCCCTGGGATACCCGTGTCCACAGGCGAGCGGAACCCTGAGTCTCCAGAGGCCGCTCGCGAGGGGCCCCCGTCGCCGTCGGCCCCTCCTCTCGAAAGGGGGGTCCAATCCCCCTTCCTGAATGCCATCGCAATCCCTACATTCCCTCGCACCTCCAGAGCGGGACTCTCTCGCCTCTCCTGAGGTTCGAGAAGAGGCCCCCAAGGGGCCAGTTCCGGCCGCAAGACCACCAAAGGTCCCCGAGGAACCCCCATCGGCAAGCGAGTCCAGTTCCCTGGACGTGAGGCGAGGGGAAGCCCAGCAGCCCCTGGCGATGTCAAAAGGAGGCCTGGACTTCTCAGAGGCAACAAGAGAGGCTCCCCGAGGCGCCACGCCCCCGATTCAGAGAGAGAGGCCACCCCCCCCCTTCCCCCCCGCCGCCGCGCGGAAAAAGCACGACCTTTCGCCCCTGCATTCGAGGGGAAGCCCGATTGCCCTTGGCTGTGACCGGAGAGAAAGGCTGAGTCCCCTCGACTCCCTGGAGGCCACCCCACAGGTGCCAGTTATACCTGTCCCCTCCCCCCCCCCCCCGGGGACCCCCGAGGGTCCTAGCTCCATGCCTGACGCGGACCCAGGGCGCGCTGCAGCGCCTCCTGGCGAATCCCGAGGCTGCTCGGGCCCCTGTCCGCTCTCGAAAGGAGGCATGGCGACCCCGCTGGGCTAACGGGGGGGGGAGACGGGCCGGGGGTACCCGCCGCAACTCGAGAAATGCACCGCCGCAAGTCGAGAACACCCCCGTGAGGCCACGCCCCATAGAGGGAGGGAGGCGCTTTTTTCCCTTGCAGGGCATGGAGAGCATGCCCCGGCACCTGTTCCGGCTCCGAACGGGGCTTGACTCCTTGCGGGCGACCAGGTGTCCCCCCGAGATCCCCGGGCCAACCTGCCAAAGAAAGGGGGGGCTTCCCGCCACACCGCGAGGGCGTCCCCCCCGGGCCCCCCTCCTTGCGAGACGGGGGGCCCTTGGGATCTGCAGCGACGCGAGAGCCGTCCTGCCTTCTCTCTGGCGCTGCAACGGAGGCTGGACTCCCTCTAGGCGCCCCCCAGAGGTTCCCTGGGATACCCGTGTCCACAGGCGAGCGAGCGGAACCCTGAGTCTCCAGAGGCCGCTCGCGAGGGGGGCCCCCCGTCGCCGTCGGCCCCCCCTCTCTCGAAAGGGGGGTCCAATCCCCTTCCTGAATGCCATCGCAATCCCTACATTCCCTCGCACCTCCAGAGCGGGACTCTCGCCTCTCCTGAGGTTCGAGAAGAGGCCCCAAGGGGCCAGTTCCGGCCGCAAGACCAAAGGTCCCCCCGAGGAACCCCCATCGGCAAGCGAGTCCAGTTCCCTGGACGTGAGGCGAGGGGAAGCCCAGCAGCCCCTGGCGATGTCAAAGGAGGCCTGGACTTCTCAGAGGCAACAAGAGAGGCTCCCCGAGGCGCCACGCCCCCCGATTCAGAGAGGCCACCCCCCGCTTCCCCCCTGCGCCGCGCGGAAAAGGAAAGCACGACCTTCGCCCCTGCATTCGAGGGGAAGCCCGATTGCCCTTGGCTGTGACCGGAGAGAAAGGAAAGGCTGAGTCCCCCCTCGACTCCCTGGAGGCCACCCCACAGGTGCCAGTTATACCTGTCCCCTCCCCCCCTCCGGGGGACCCCGAGGGTCCTAGCTCCATGCCTGACGCGGACCCAGGGCGCTGCAGCGCCTCCTGGCGAATCCCGAGAGGCTGCTCGGGCCCTGTGTCCGCTCGAAAGGAGGCATGGCGACCCCCCGCTGGGCTAACGGGGGAGACGGGCCGGGGTACCCCCGCCGCAACTCGAGAATGCACCGCCGCAAGTCGAGAAACACCCCCGTGAGGCCACGCCCATAGAGGGAGGAGGGCGCTTTTTTCCCTTGCAGGGCATGGAGAGCATGCCCCGGCACCTGTTCCTCCGGCTCCGAACGGGGGCTTGACTCCTTGCGGGCGGGCGACTCCAGGTGTCCCCCGAGATCCCCGGGCCAACCTGCCAAGAAAGCGGGGCTTTCCCGCCACACACACGCGCGAGGGCGTCCCCCCCGGCCCCCCTCCTTGCGAGACGGGGCCCTTGGGATCTGCAGCGACGACGAGAGAGCCGTCCTGCCTTCTCTCTGGCGCTGCAACGGAGGCTGGACTCCCTCTAGGCGCCCCCCAGAGGTTCCCTGGGATACCCGTGTCCACAGGCGAGCGGAAACCTGAGTCTCCAGAGGCCGCTCGCGAGGGGCCCCCCCGTCGCCGTCGGCCCCTCCTCTCGAAAGGGGGGTCCAATCCCCTTCCTGAATGCCATCGCAATCCCTACATTCCCTCGCACCTCCAGAGCGGGACTCTCGCCTCTCCTGAGGTTCGAGAAGAGGCCCCAAGGGGCCAGTTCCGGCCGCAAGACCAAAGGTCCCCGAGGAACCCCCATCGGCAAGCGAGTCCAGTTCCCTGGACGTGAGGCGAGGGGAAGCCCAGCAGCCCCTGGCGATGTCAAAGGAGGCCTGGACTTCTCAGAGGCAACAAGAGAGGCTCCCCGAGGCGCCACGCCCCCGATTCAGAGAGGCCACCCCCCCGCTTCCCCCCCCTGCGCCGCGCGGAAAAAAGCACGACCTTCGCCCCTGCATTCGAGGGGAAGCCCGATTGCCCTTGGCTGTGACCGGAGAGAGAAGGCTGAGTCCCCCTCGACTCCCTGGAGGGCCACCCCACAGGTGCCAGTTATACCTGTCCCCCCCCCCCCCCCCCCGGGGGGACCCCGAGGGGTCCTAGCTCCATGCCTGACGCGGACCCAGGGCGCTGCAGCGCCTTCTGGCGAATCCCGAGGCTGCTCGGGCCCCTGTCCGCTCGAAAGGAGGCATGGCGACCCCGCTGGGCTAACGGGGGAGACGGGCCGGGGTACCCGCCCCAACTCGAGAATGCACCCCGCCGCAAGTCGAGAACACCGCCGCAAGTCCCCCCCGTGAGGCCACGCCCCATAGAGGGAGGAGGAGGCGCGCTTTTCCCTTGCAGGGCATGGATGGAGAGCATGCCCCGGCACCTGTTCCGGCTCCGAACGGGGCTTGACTCCTTGCGGGCGACTCCAGGTGTCCCCCGAGATCCCCGGGCCAACCTGCCAAGAAAGCGGGGCTTCCCGCCACACCGCGAGGGCGTCCCCCCCCCCCCCCCCCTTGCGAGACGGGGCCCTTGGGATCTGCAGCGACGCGAGAGCCGTCCTGCCTTCTCTCTGGCGCTGCAACGGAGGCTGGACTCCCTCTAGGCGCCCCCCCCAGAGGTTCCCTGGGATACCCGTGTCCACAGGCGAGCGGAACCCTGAGTCTCCAGAGGCCGTTCGCGAGGGGCCCCCCCGTCGCCGTCGGCCCCTCCTCTCGAAAGGGGGGTCCAATCCCCTTCCTGAATGCCATCGCAATCCCTACATTCCCTCGCACCTCCAGAGCGGGACTCTCGCCTCTCCTGAGTTCGAGAAGAGGCCCCCAAGGGGCCAGTTCCCGGCCGCAAGACCAAAGGTCCCCGAGGAAACCCCCATCGGCAAGCGAGTCCAGTTCCCTGGACGTGAGGCGAGGGGAAGCCCAGCAGCCCCCCCTGGATGTCAAAGGAGGCCTGGACTTCTCAGAGGCAACAAGAGAGGCTCCCCCGAGAGGCGCCACGCCCCCGATTCAGAGAGGCCACCCCCCGCTTCCCCCTGCGCCGCGCGCGGAAAAAGCACGACCTTCGCCCCTGCCCCTGCATTCGAGGGGAAGCCCGATTGCCCTTGGCTGTGACCGGAGAGAAAGGGCTGAGTCCCCCCCTCGACTCCCTGGAGGCCACCCCACAGGTGCCAGTTATACCTGTCCCCTCCCCCCCCCCGGGGACCCCCCCCGGGTCCTAGCTCCATGCCTGACGCGCCTGACGCGGACCCAGCGCTGCAGCGCGCCTCCTGGCGAATCCCGAGGCTGCTCGGGCCCCTGTCCGCTCGAAAGGAGGCATGGCGACCCCGCTGGGCTAACGGGGGGGAGACGGGCCGGGGTACCCGCCGCCGCAACTCGAGAATGCACCGCCGCAAGTCGAGAACACCCCCCCCCCGTGAGGCCACGCCCATAGAGGGAGGAGGCGCTTTTCCCTTGCAGGGCATGGAGAGCATGCCCCGGCACCTGTTCCCCGGCTCCGAACGGGCTTGACTGACCTTGCTTGGGCGACTCCAGGTGTCCCCCGAGATCCCCGGGCCAACCTGCCAAGAAAGCGGGGCTTCCCGCCACACCGCGAGGGGGCGTCCCCCCCCCCCCCCTTGCGAGACGGGGGGGCTTGGGATCTGCAGCGACGCGAGAGCCGTCCTGCGTCCTGCCTTCTCTCTGGCGCTGCAACGGAGGCTGGACTCCCCCTCTAGGCGCCCCCCCCCAGAGGTTCCCTGGGATACCCGTGTGTCCACAGGCGAGCGGAACCCTGAGTCTCCAGAGGCCGCTCGCGAGGGGCCCCCCGTCGCCGTCGGCCCCTCCTCTCGAAAGGGGGGTCCAATCCCCTTCCTGAATGCCATCGCAATCCCTACATTCCCTCGCACCTCCAGAGCGGGACTCTCGCCTCTCCTGAGGTTCGAGAAGAGGCCCCAAGGGGCCAGTTCCGGCCGCAAGACCAAAGGTCCCCGAGGAACCCCCATCGGCAAGCGAGTCCAGTTCCCTGGACGTGAGGCGAGGGGGGAAGCCCAGCAGCCCCCTGGCGATGTCAAAGGAGGAGGCCTGGACTTCTCAGAGGCAACAAGAGAGGCTCCCCGAGGCGCCACCCCCCCGAGGCGCCACGCCCCCCCGATTCAGAGAGGCCCCCCCCGCGCTTCCCCCCTGCGCCCGCGCGCGCCGCACGACCTTCGCCCCTGCATTCGAGAGGGAAGCCCGATTGCCCTTGGCTGTGACCGGAGAGAAAGGCTGAGAGTCCCCTCGACTCCCTGGAGGCCACCCCACAGGTGCCAGTTATACCTGTCCCCTCCCCCCCCCTCCGGGGACCCCCCCGAGGGTCCTAGCTCCATGCCTGACGCGGACCCAGGGCGCTGCAGCGCCTCCTGGCGAATCCCGAGGCTGCTCGGGCCCCTGTCCCGCTCGAAAGGAGGCATGGCGACCCCCCGCTGGGCTAACGGGGGAGACGGGCCGGGGGGTACCGCCGCAACTCGAGAATGCACCGCCGCAAGTCGAGAACACCCCCGTGAGGCCACGCCCATAGAGGGAGGAGGCGCTTTTCCCTTGCAGGGCATGGAGAGCATGCCCCGGCACCTGTTCCCGGCACCTGTCCGAACGGGGCTTGACTCCTTGCGGGCGACTCCAGGTGTCCCCCCCGAGATCCCCGGCCAACCTGCCAAGAAAGCGGGGCTTCCCGCCACACACCGCGGGCGTCGCGTCCCCCCCCCCCCGGCCCCCCTCCTTGCGAGACGGGGCCCCTTGGGATCTGCAGCGACGCGAGAGCCGTCCTGCCTTCTCTCTCTGCGCTGCAAACGGAGGCTGGACTCCCTCTAGGGCGCCCCCAGAGGTTCCCTGGGATACCCCGTGTCCACAGGCGAGCGGAACCCTGAGTCTCCAGAGGCCGCTCGCGCGAGGGGCCCCCCCGCCGTCGCCGTCGGCCCCTCTCTCTCGAAAGGGGGGTCCCAATCCCCTTCCTGAATGCCATCGCAATCAATCCCTACATTCCCTCCTCGCACCTCCAGAGCGGGACTCTCGCCTCTCCTGAGGTTCGAGAAGAGGCCCCAAGGGGCCAGTTCCGGCCGCAAGACCAAAGGTCCCCGAGGAACCCCCCATCGGCAAGCGAGTCCAGTTCCCTGGACGTGAGGCGAGGGGAAGCCCAGCAGCCCCTGGCGATGTCAAAGGAGGCCTGGACTTCTCAGAGGCAACAAGAGAGAGCTCCCCGAGGCGCCACGCCCCCGATTCAGAGAGGCCACCCCCGCTTCCCCCCCGCCGCGCGGCGGAAAAAGCACGACCTTCGCCCCTGCATTCGAGGGGAAGCCCGATTGCCCTTGGCTGTGACCGGAGAGAAAGGCTGAGTCCCCCCCGACTCCCTGGAGGCCACCCCCACAGGTGCCAGTTATACCTGTCCCCTCCCCCCCCCCCCCCCCCCCCCCCCCCCCCCTAGCTCCATGCCTGACGCGGACCCAGGGCGCTGCAGCGCCTCCTGGCGAATCCCGAGGCTGCTCGGGCCCCTGTCCGCTCGAAAGGAGGCATGGCGACCCCGCTGGGCTGGGCTAACGGGGGAGACGGGGCCGGGGTACCCGCCGCAACTCGAGAATGAGAATGCACCGCCGCAAGTCGAGAACACCCCCCCGTGAGGCCACGCCCATAGAGGGAGGAGGCGCTTTTTTTCCCTTGCAGGGCATGGAGAGCATGCCCCGGCACCTGTTCCGGCTCCACGGGGCTTGACTCCTTGCGGGCGACTCCAGGTGTCCCCCGAGATCCCCGGGCCCAACCTGCCAAGAAAGCGGGGCTTCCCGCCACACCGCGCGGGGGCGTCCCCCCCCCCCCCCCCCCTCCTTGCGAGACGGGGCCCCCTGGGATCTGCAGCGACGCGAGAGAGCCGTCCTGCCTTCTCTCTGGCTCTCTCTGCTGCTGCAACGGAGGCTGGACTCCCTCTAGGCGCCCCCCAG
The DNA here is from genome assembly GCA_024291935.2 of Okapia johnstoni. Classification (NCBI taxonomy): domain Eukaryota; kingdom Metazoa; phylum Chordata; class Mammalia; order Artiodactyla; family Giraffidae; genus Okapia; species Okapia johnstoni. The sequence continues at coordinate 17,435 of JAGTYA010000466.1, read as the reverse complement.
AGGTTCCCTGGGATACCCGTGTCCACAGGCGAGCGGAACCCTGAGTCTCCAGAGGCCGCTCGCGAGGGGGGCCCCCCCGTCGCCGTCGGCCCCCCTCTCTCGAAAGGGGGGTCCAAATCCCCTTCCTGAATGCCATCGCAATCCCTACATTCCCTCGCACCTCCAGAGCGGGACTCTCTCGCCTCTCTCTGAGGTTCGAGAAGAGGCCCCAAGGGGCCCAGTTCCGGCCGCCGCAAGACCAAAGGTCCCCGAGGAACCCCCATCGGCAAGCGAGTCCAGTTCCCTGGACGTGAGGCGAGGGGAAGCCCAGCAGCCCCCCTGGCGATGTCAAAGGAGGCCTGGACTTCTCAGAGGCAACAAGAGAGGCTCCCCGAGGCGCCACGCCCCCCCCGATTCAGGCCACCCCCCCCCCCCCCCCGCCCCCGCGCGCGCGCGCACGACCTTCCTTCGCCCCCCTGCATTCGAGGGGAAGCCCGATTGCCCCTTGGCTGTGACCCGGAGAGAAAGGCTGAGTCCCCCCTCGACTCCCTGGAGGGCCACCCCACAGGTGCCAGTTATACCTGTCCCCCCCCCCCCCTCCGGGGACCCCCGAGGGTCCTAGCTCCATGCCTGACGCGGACCCAGGGCGCTGCAGCGCCTCCCTGGCGAATCCCGAGGCTGCTCGCTCGGCCCCCCTGTCCGCTCGAAAGGAGGCATGGCGACCCCGCGACCCCCCTGGGCTAACGGGGGAGACGGGCCGGGGTACCCGCCGCAACTCGAGAATGCACCGCCGCAAGTCGAGAACACCCCCGTGAGGCCACGCCCATAGAGGGAGGAGGCGCTTTTCCCTTGCAGGGCATGGAGAGCATGCCCCGGCACCTGTTCCGGCTCCGAACGGGGCTTGACTCCTTGCGGGCGACTCCAGGTGTCCCCCCCCGATCCCCCGGGCCAACCTGCTGCCAAGAAAGCGGGGCTTCCCGCCACACACGAGGGCGTCCCCCCCCCCCCCCCCTCCTTGCGAGACGGGGGGGCTTGGGATCTGCAGCGACGCGAGCGAGAGCCGTCCTGCCTTCTCTCTGGCGCTGCAACGGAGGCTGGACTCCCTCTAGGCGCCCCCAGAGGTTCCCTGGGATACCCGTGTCCGTGTCCACAGGCGAGCGGAACCCTGAGTCTCCAGAGGCCGCTCGCGAGGGGGGCCCCCCGTCGCCCCCGGCCCCCCTCCTCTCGAAAGGGGGGTCCAATCCCCTTCCTGAATGCCATCGCAATCCCTACATTCCCTCGCACCTCCAGAGCGGGACTCTCGCCTCTCCTGAGGTTCGAGAAGAGAGCCCCAAGGGGCCAGTTCCGGCCGCAAGACCAAAGGTCCCCCGAGGAACCCCCATCGGCAAGCGAGTCCAGTTCCCTGGACGTGAGGCGAGGGGAAGCCCCAGCAGCCCCCCTGCGATGTCAAAGGAGGCCTGGACTTCTCAGAGGCAACAAGAGAGGCTCCCCCGAGGCGCCACGCCCCCGATTCAGAGAGGCCACCCCCGCTTCCCCCCCCGCCGCGCGGAAAAAGCACGACCTTCGCCCCTGCATTCGAGGGGAAGCCCGATTGCCCTTGGCTGTGACCGGAGAGAAAGGCTGAGTCCCCCCTCGACTCCCTGGAGGCCACCCCACAGGTGCCAGTTATACCTGTCCCCTCCCCCCCTCCGGGGACCCCCGAGGGTCCTAGCTCCATGCCTGACGCGCGGACCCAGGGCGCTGCAGCGCCCTCCTGGCGAATCCCGAGGCTGCTCGGGCTGTCCGCTCGAAAAGGAGGCATGGCGACCCCGCTGGGCTAACGGGGGAGGGGGGGGGAGACGGGCCGGGGTACCCGCCGCAACTCGAGAATGCACCGCCGCAAGTCGAGAACACCCCCGTGAGGCCACGCCCATAGAGGGAGGAGGCGCTTTTCCCTTGCAGGGCATGGAGAGCATGCCCCCCGCACCTGTTCCCGGCTCCGAACGGGGCTTGACTCCTTGCGGGCGACTCCAGGGTGTCCCCCGAGATCCCCCGAGATCCCCGGGCCAACCTGCCAAGAAAGCGGGGCTTCCCGCCACACCGCCGCGAGGGGCGTCCCCCCGGCCCCCCCTCCTTGCGAGACGGGGCCCTTTGGGATCTGCAGCGACGACGCGAGAGCCGTCCTGCCTTCTCTCTGGCGCTGCAACGGAGGCTGGGACTCCCTCTAGGCGCCCCCAGAGGTTCCCTGGGGGATACCCGTGTCCACAGGCGAGCGGAACCCTGAGTCTCCAGAGGCCGCTCGCGAGGGGCCCCCCGTCGCCGTCGGCCCCCCTCCCTCTCGAAAGGGGGGGGGTCCAATCCCCTTCCCTGAATGCCATCGCAATCCCAATCCCTACATTCCCTCGCACCTCCAGAGCGGGACTCTCGCCTCTCCTGAGGTTCGAGAAGAGGCCCCAAGGGGCCAGTTCCGGCCGCAAGACCAAAGGTCCCCGAGGAACCCCCATCGGCAAGCGAGTCCAGTTCCCTGGACGTGAGGCGAGGGGAAGCCCCCAGCAGCCCCTGGCGATGTCAAAAGGAGGCCTGGACTTCTCAGAGGCAACAAGAGAGAGAGGCTCCCCGAGGCGCCACGCCCCCCCGATTCATCAGAGAGAGGCCACCCCCGCTTCCCCTGCGCCGCGCGGAAAAGCACGACCTTCGCCCCTGCATTCGAGGGGAAGCCCCCGATTTGCCCTTGGCTGTGACCGGAGAGAAAGGCTGAGTCCCCTCGACTCCCCTGGAGGCCACCCCACAGGTGCCAGTTATATATACCTGTCCCCCCCCCCCCTCCGGGGGGACCCCCGAGGGTCCTAGCTCCATGCCTGACGCGGACCCAGGGCGCTGCAGCGCCTCCCCGGAGGCTGGACTCCCTCTAGGCGCCCCCAGAGGTTCCCTGGGATACCCGTGTCCACAGGCGAGCGGAACCCTGAGTCTCCAGAGGCCGCTCGCGAGGGGCCCCCCGTCGCCGTCGGCCCCTCCTCTCGAAAGGGGGGTCCAATCCCCTTCCTGAATGCCATCGCAATCCCTACATTCCCTCGCACCTCCAGAGCGGGACTCTCGCCTCTCCTGAGGTTCGAGAAGAGGCCCCAAGGGGCCAGTTCCGGCCGCAAGACCAAAGGTCCCCGGGGAACCCCCATCGGCAAGCGAGTCCAGTTCCCTGGACGTGAGGCGAGGGGAAGCCCAGCAGCCCCTGGCGATGTCAAAGGAGGCCTGGACTTCTCAGAGGCAACAAGAGAGGCTCCCCGAGGCGCCACGCCCCCGATTCAGAGAGGCCACCCCCGCTTCCCCCTGCGCCGCGCGCGGAAAAGCACGACCTTCGCCCCTGCATTCGAGGGGAAGCCCGATTGCCCTTGGCTGTGACCGGAGAGAAAGGGCTGAGTCCCCTCGACTCCCTGGAGGCCACCCCACAGGTGCCAGTTATACCTGTCCCCTCCCCCCCTCCCGGGGACCCCCGAGGGTCCTAGCTCCATGCCTGACGCGGGACCCAGGGCGCTGCAGCGCCTCCTGGCGAATCCCGAGGCTGCTCGGGCCCCTGTCCGCTCGAAAGGAGGCATGGCGACCCCGCTGGGCTAACGGGGGAGACGGGCCGGGGTACCCGCCGCAACTCGAGAATGCACCGCCGCCGCAAGTCGAGAACACCCCCGTGAGGCCACGCCCATAGAGGGAGGAGGCGCTTTTTTCCCTTGCAGGGCATGGAGAGCATGCCCCGGCACCTGTTCCGGCTCCGAACGGGGCTTGACTCCTTGCGGGCGACTCCAGGTGTCCCCCGAGATCCCCCCGCCAACCTGCCAAGAAAGCGGGGCTTCCCGCCACACCGCGAGGGGGTCCCCCGGGCCCCCCTCCTTGCGAGACGGGGCCCTTGGGATCTGCAGCGACGCGAGAGCCGTCCTGCCTTCTCTCTGGCGCTGCAACGGAGGCTGGACTCCCTCTAGGCGCCCCCAGAGGTTCCCTGGGATACCCGTGTCCACAGGCGAGCGGAACCCTGAGTCTCCAGAGGCCGCTCGCGAGGGGCCCCCCCCGTCGCCGTCGGCCCCTCCTCTCGAAAGGGGGGTCCAATCCCCTTCCTGAATGCCATCGCAATCCCTACATTCCCTCGCACCTCCAGAGCGGGACTCTCGCCTCTCCTGAGGTTCGAGAAGAGGCCCCAAGGGGCCAGTTCCGGCCGCAAGACCAAAGGTCCCCGAGGAACCCCCATCGGCAAGCGAGTCCAGTTCCCTGGACGTGAGGCGAGGGGAAGCCCAGCAGCCCCTGGCGATGTCAAAGGAGGCCTGGACTTCTCAGAGGCAACAAGAGAGGCTCCCCGAGGCGCCACGCCCCCGATTCAGAGAGGCCACCCCCGCTTCCCCCCTGCGCCGCGCGGAAAAGCACGACCTTCGCCCCTGCATTCGAGGGGAAGCCCGATTGCCCTTGGCTGTGACCGGAGAGAAAGGCTGAGTCCCCTCGACTCCCTGGAGGCCACCCCACAGGTGCCAGTTATACCTGTCCCCTCCCCCCCTCCGGGGACCCCCGAGGGTCCTAGCTCCATGCCTGACGCGGACCCAGGGCGCTGCAGCGCCTCCTGGCGAATCCCGAGGCTGCTCGGGCCCCTGTCCGCTCGAAAGGAGGCATGGCGACCCCGCTGGGCTAACGGGGGAGACGGGCCGGGGTACCCGCCGCAACTCGAGAATGCACCGCCGCAAGTCGAGAACAACACCGTGAGGCCACGCCCATAGAGGGAGGAGGCGCTTTTCCCTTGCAGGGCATGGAGAGCATGCCCCGGCACCTGTTCCGGCTCCGAAACGGGGCTTGACTCCTTGCGGGCGACTCCAGGTGTCCCCCGAGATCCCCGGGCCAACCTGCCAAGAAAGCGGGGCTTCCCGCCACACCGCGAGGGGCGTCCCCCGGGCCCCCCTCCTTGCGAGACGGGGCCCTTGGGATCTGCAGCGACGCGAGAGCCGTCCTGCCTTCTCTCTGGCGCTGCAACGGAGGCTGGACTCCCTCTAGGCGCCCCCAGAGGTTCCCTGGGATACCCGTGTCCACAGGCGAGCGGAACCCTGAGTCTCCAGAGGCCGCTCGCGAGGGGCCCCCCGTCGCCGTCGGCCCCTCCTCTCGAAAGGGGGGTCCAATCCCCTTCCTGAATGCCATCGCAATCCCTACATTCCCTCGCACCTCCAGAGCGGGACTCTCGCCTCTCCTGAGGTTCGAGAAGAGGCCCCAAGGGGCCAGTTCCGGCCGCAAGACCAAAGGTCCCCGAGGAACCCCCATCGGCAAGCGAGTCCAGTTCCCTGGACGTGAGGCGAGGGGAAGCCCAGCAGCCCCTGGCGATGTCAAAGGAGGCCTGGACTTCTCAGAGGCAACAAGAGAGGCTCCCCGAGGCGCCACGCCCCCGATTCAGAGAGGCCACCCCCGCTTCCCCCCTGCACCGCGCGGAAAAGCACGACCTTCGCCCCTGCATTCGAGGGGAAGCCCGATTGCCCTTGGCTGTGACCGGAGAGAAAGGCTGAGTCCCCTCGACTCCCTGGAGGCCACCCCACAGGTGCCAGTTATACCTGTCCCCTCCCCCCCTCCGGGGACCCCCGAGGGTCCTAGCTCCATGCCTGACGCGGACCCAGGGCGCTGCAGCGCCTCCTGGCGAATCCCGAGGCTGCTCGCTCGGGCCCCTGCTGTCCGCTCGAAAGGAGGCATGGCGACCCCGCTGGGCTAACGGGGGGACGGACGGGCCGGGGTACCCGCCGCAACTCGAGAATGCACCGCCCGCAAGTCGAGAACACACCCCCGTGAGGCCACGCCCATAGAGGGAGGAGGCGCTTTTCCCTTGCAGGGCATGGAGAGCATGCCCCGGCACCTGTTCCGGCTCCGAAACGGGGCTTGACTCCTTGCGGGCGACTCCAGGTGTCCCCCGAGATCCCCCGGGCCAACCTGCCAAGAAAGCGGGGCTTCCCGCCACACCGCGGAGAGGGCGTCCCCCGGGCCCCCTCCTTGCGCGAGACGGGGCCCTTTGGGATCTGCAGCGACTCGAGAGCCGTCCCTGCCTTCTCTCTGGCGCTGCAACGGAGGCTGGACTCCCTCTAGGCGCCCCCAGAGGTTCCCTGGGATACCCGTGTCCACAGGCGAGCGGAACCCTGAGTCTCCAGAGGCGCGCTCGCGAGGGGCCCCCCCGTCGCCGTCGGCCCCCTCCTCGATCGAAAGGGGGGTCCAATCCCCTTCCTGAATGCCATCGCAATCCCTACATTCCCCCTCGCACCCTCCAGAGCGGGACTCTCTCGCCTCTCCTGAGGTTCGAGAAGAGAGGCCCCAAGGGGCCAGTTCCGGCCCGCAAGACCAAAGGTCCCCGAGGAACCCCCATCGGCAAGCGAGTCCAGTTCCCTGGACGTGAGGCGAGGGGAAGGGGAAGCCCAGCAGCCCCTGGCGATGTCAAAGGAGGCCTGGACTTCTCAGAGGCAACAAGAGAGGCTCCCCGAGGCGCCACGCCCCCGATTCAGAGAGAGGCCCCCCCCGCTTCCCCCTGCGCGCCGCGCGGAAAAAGCACGACCTTCGCCCCTGCATTCGAGGGGAAGCCCGATTGCCCTTGGCTGTGACCGGAGGAGAGAAGAGGCTGAGTCCCCTCGACTCCCTGGAGGCCACCCCCCACAGGTGCCAGTTATACCTGTCCCCTCCCCCCCTCCGGGACCCCCGAGGGGTCCTAGCTCCATGCCTGACGCGGACCCAGGGCGCTGCAGCGCCTCCTGGCGAATCCCGAGAGCTCGGCTGCTCGGGCCCTGTGTCCCGCTCGAAAGGAGGCATGGCGACCCCGCCGCTGGGGCTAACGGGGGGGAGACGGGCCGGGGTACCCGCCGCAACTCGAGAGATTGCACCGCCGCAAGTCGAGAACACCCCCCGTGAGGCCACGCCCATAGAGAGGGAGGAGGCGCTTTTCCCCTTGCAGGGCATGGAGAGCATGCCCCGGGCACCTGTTCCGGCTCCGAACGGGGCTTGACTCCTTGCGGGCGACTCCAGGTGTCCCCCCGAGATCCCCGGCCAAACCTGCCAAGAAAGCGGGGCTTCCCGCCACACCGCGAGGGCGTCCCCCGGGCCCCCCTCCTTGCGAGACGGGGCCCTTGGGATCTGCAGCGACTCGGAGAGATCGTCCTGCCTTCTCTCTGGCGCTGCAACGGAGGCTGGACTCCCTCTAGGCGCCCCCCAGAGGTTCCCCTGGGATACCCGTGTCCACAGGCGAGCGAGCGGAACCCTGAGTCTCCAGAGGGCCGCTCGCGAGGGGGCCCCCCGTCGCCGTCGGCCCCTCCTCTCGAAAAAGGGGGGTCCAATCCCCTTCCTGAATGCCATCGCAATCCCTACATTCCCTCGCACCTCCAGAGCGGGACTCTCGCCTCTCCTGAGGTTCGAGAAGAGGGCCCCAAGGGGCCAGTTCCGGCCGCAAGAAGACAAAAGGTCCCCCGAGAGGAACCCCCATCGGCAAGCGAGCGAGTCCAGTTCCCTGGACGTGAGGCGAGGGGAAGCCCAGGGAAGCCCAGCAGCCCCTGGCGATGTCAAAGGAGGCCTGGACTTCTCAGAGGCAACAAGAGAGGCTCCCCGAGGCGCCACGCCGCCCCCGATTCAGAGAGGCCCACCCCCCGCTTCCCCCTGCGCCCGCGCGGGAAAAAGCACGACCTTTCGCCCCCTGCATTCGAGGGGAAAGCCCGATTGCCCTTGGCTGTGACCGGGAGAGAGAAAGGCTGAGTCCCCTCGACTCTCCCTGGAGGCCACCACCCCCACAGGTGCCAGTTATATACCTGTCCCCTCCCCCCCTCCGGGGGACCCCCGAGGGTCCTAGCTCCATGCCTGACGCGGACCCAGGGCGCTGCAGCGCCTCCTGGCGAATCCCGAGGCTGCTCGGGGGCCCCTGTCCGCTCGAAAAAGGAGGCATGGCGACCCCGCTGGGCTAACGGGGGAGAGACGGGCCGGGGTACCCGCCGCAACTCGAGAATGCACCGCCGCAAGTCGAGAACACCCCCGTGAGGCCACGCCCATAGAGGGAGGAGGCGCTTTTCCCCTTGCAGGATTGGAGGGCATGGAGAGCATGCCCCTGGCACCTGTTCCGGCTCCGAACGGGGCTTGACTCCTTGCGGGCGACCTCCCCCGAGAGATCCCCGGGGGCAACCTGCCAAGAAAGCGGGGCTTGACTCCTTGCCCTCCAGGTGTCCCCCCCGAGATCCCCGGGGAACCTGCCAAGAAAGCGGGGTCCCCCGGGTCCCCCCCCCCCCGACCCCCCTCCTTGCGAGACGGGGCCCTTGGGATCTGCAGCGACGCGAGAGCCGTCCTGCCTTCTCTCTGGCGCTGCAACGGAGGCTGGACTCCCTCTAGGCGCCCCCCAGAGGTTCCCTGGGATACCCGTGTCCACAGGCGAGCGGAACCCTGAGTCTCCAGAGGCCCGCTCGCGAGGGGCCCCCCGTCGCCGTCGGCCCCTCCTCTCGAAAGAAAGGGGGTCCAAAATCCCCTTCCTGAATGCCATCGCAATCCCTACATTCCCTCGCACCCTCCAGAGCGGGACTCTCGCCTCTCCTGAGGTTCGAGAAGAGGCCCCAAGGGGCCAGTTCCGGCCGCAAGACCAAAGGTCCCCGAGGAACCCCCCCATCGGCAAGCGAGTCCAGTTCCCCTGGACGTGAGGCGAGGGGAAGCCCAGCAGCCCCTGGCGATGTCAAAGGAGGCCTGGACTTCTCAGAGGCAACAAGAGAGGGCTCCCCGAGGGCGCCACGCCCCCGATTCAGAGAGGCCACCCCCCGCTTCCCCCTGCGCCGCGCGGAAAAGCACGCACGACCTTCGCCCCTGCATTCGAGGGGAAGCCCGATTGCCCTTGGCTGTGTGACCGGAGAGAGAAAGGCTGAGTCCCCCTCGACTCTCCCTGGAGGCCACCCCACAGGTGCCAGTTATACCTGTCCCCTCCCCCCCTCCGGGGACCCCCGAGGGTCCTAGCTCCATGCCTGACGCGGACCCAGGGCGCTGCAGCGCCTCCCTGGCGAATCCCGAGGCTGCTCGGGCCCCTGTCCGCTCGAAAGGAGGCATGGCGACCCCGCTGGGCTAACGGGGGGAGACGGGCCGGGGGTACCCCGCCGCAACTCGAGAATGCACCGCCCGCAAGTCGAGAACACCCCCGTGAGGCCACGCCCATAGAGGGAGGAGGCGCTTTTCCCTTTTCCCTTGCAGGGCATGGAGAGAGCATGCCGCCCCGGCACCTGTTCCGGCTCCGAACGGGGGCTTGACTCCTTGCGGGCGACTCCAGGTGTCCCCCCGAGATCCCCGGGCCAACCTGCCAAGAAAAAGCGGGCTTCCCGCCACACCCGCGAGGGCGTCCCCCGGGGCCCCTCCTTGCGAGACGGGGCCCTTGGGATCTGCAGCAGCGACGCGAGAGCCGTCCTGCCTTCTCTCTCTGGGCGCTTGCAACGGAGGCTGGACTCCCTCTAGGCGCCCCCAGAGGTTCCCTGGGATACCCGTGTCCACAGCGCCAGGCGAGCGGAACCCTGAGTCTCCAGAGGCCCGCTCGCGCGAGGGGCCCCCCGTCGCCGTCGGCCCCCTCCTCTCGAAAGGGGGGTCCAATCCCCTTCCTGAATGCCATCGCAATCCCTACATTCCCTCGCACCTCCAGAGCGCGGGACTCTCGCCTCTCCTGAGGTTCGAGAGAGAGGCCCCAAGGGGCCCAGTTCCGGCCGCAAGACCAAAGGTCCCCGAGGAACCCCCCATCGGCAAGCGAGTCCAGTTCCCTGGGACGTGAGGCGAGGGGAAGCCCAGCAGCCCCTGGCGATGTCAAAGGAGGCCTGGACTTCTCAGAGGCAACAAGAGAGGGCTCCCCGAGGCGCCACGCCCCCGATTCAGAGAGGCCACCCCCGCTTCCCCCTGCGCCGCGCGGGAAAAGCACGACCTTCGCCCCTGCATTCGAGGGGAAGCCCGATTGCCCTTGGCTGTGACCGGAGAGAGAAAGGCTGAGTCCCCCTCGACTCCCTGGAGGCCACCCCACAGGTGCCAGTTATACCTGTCCCCTCCCCCCCCTCCGGGGACCCCCGAGGGGTCCTAGCTCCATGCCTGACGCGGACCCAGGGCGCTGCAGCAGCGCCTCCTGGCGAATCCGAGGCTGCTCGGGGCCCCCTGTTCTTCTGTCCGCCGCTCGAAAAGGAGGCATGGCGACCCGCTGCTGGGCTAACGGGGGAGACGGGGTCCGGGGTACCCGCCCGCAACTCGAGAATGCACCGCCGCAAGTCGAGAACACACCGCCCCGTGAGGCCACGCCCCCCATAGAGGGAGGAGGCGCGCTTTTTCCCTTGCAGGGCATGGAGAGCATGCCCCGGCACCTGCACCTGTTCCGGCTCCGAACGGGGCTTGACTCCTTGCGGGCGACTCCAGGTGTCTCCCCCGAGATCCCCCGGGCCAACCTGCCAAGAAAGCGGGGCTTCCCGCCACACCGCGAGAGAGGGCGTCCCCGGGCCCCCCTCCTTGCGAGACGGGGCCCTTGGGATCTGCAGCGACGCGCGAGAGCCGTCCTGCCTTCTCTCTCTGGCGCTGCACAACGGAGGCTGGACTCCCTCTAGGCGCCCCCAGAGGTTCCCTGGGATACCCGTGTCCCACAGGCGAGCGGAACCCTGAGTCTCCAGAGGGCCGCTCGCGAGGGGCCCCCCCCGTCGCCGTCGGCCCCTCCTCTCGAAAGGGGGGGTCCAATCCCCTTTCCTGAATGCCATCGCAATCCCTACATTCCCTCGCACCTCCAGAGCGGGACTCTCGCCTCTCCTGAGGTTCGAGAAGAGGCCCCAAGGGGCCCAGTTCCGGCCGCAAGACCAAAAGGTCCCCGAGGAACCCCCATCGGCAAAGCGAGTCCAGTTCCCTGGGACGTGAGGCGGAGGGGGAAGCCCAGCAGCCCCTGGCGATGTGTCAAAGGAGGCCTGGACTTCTCAGAGGCAACAAGAGAGGCTTCCCCGAGGCGCCACGCCCCCCAGATTCAGAGAGGCCACCCCCCGCTTCCCCCTGCGCCGCGCGGGGAAAAAAAAAGCACGACCTTCGCCCCTGCATTCGAGGGGAAGCCCTCCATTGATTGCCCTTGCCCTTGGCTGTGACCGGAGAGAAAGGCTGAGTCCCCTCGACTCCCTGGAGGCCACCCCACAGGTGCCAGTTTATACCTGTCCCCTCCCCCCCCTCCCGGAGGCTGACCCCGAGGGGCGTCCTAGCTCCATGCCTGACGCGGGACCCAGGGCGCCCCTGCAGGCGCCTCCTGGCGAGCTCCCCCGAGGGGCCCACCCCCTCGGGCGCTGTACTGTTTGCTCCGTACCCGAAAGGAGGCCATGGCGGACCCCCGCTGGGCTAACGAAAGGGGAGAACGGGCCCAGGGGTACCCCGCGCCGTAAGTCGGAGGGTGGATGCCACCGCCGCAAGACGGCCAAAGACGCCCCCAGTAGGCCGGGACCCGCCCCGCAACTCTGAGAGAAATGCTCACCGCCGCAAGTTGCGGAGAAACACCCCCCGTGGAAGAGCCAACTAGCCCATAGAGGGAGGGAGGCGCTTTGTCCCTGCACTGGGCATGGAGAGCATGCCCCGGGGGCACCTGTTCCGGGCTCCGAACGGGGGCTTCTTGACTCCTTGCGGGCGACTTCCAGGTTGGTGTCCCCCCGAGATCCCCCGGGCCAACCATCTGCCAATTCAAGCGGAGGGCTTCCCGCCCACACCGGCGGGTGCGGGGTCCCCCCCCGGGCCCCCTGAGAATTACCGGGCGGTTCTCTAGAACACACAAATCTGCAGACGACTCGGGAGCCCTTTGGGAGGGCGTGAGAGGGGCCCCGGCCTGCGACGCTGAGCGACTCCCTCGGGCGCCAGCAGAGAGGTCCCGAGATTCCTGCCCCTTCTCTCTGGCGCTGCAACGGGAGGCTGGTACTCCCTCTAGGCGCCCCCCAGAGGTTCCCTGGGTAGATACCCACAGTCCCAGTGCGATGAAAGGTGGCTGGACTCCCTTCTAAGTGCGGGAAACTGGAGTCTCTTAGAAGCCGGCTCGAAAGGCGCGATCGGGGCAAGAGTCTTTATCGACCTTTTGCGCGCGGGGCCCATATCTGGGGAGGCCATTTCCCTCGGTCTCGAGTTGAGGGGGGTTTCCCTCCCCTATCCCCTCTACTATGAATGCTACATGTCTGCAATCCCTACATTCCCTCGCACACTCCAAGAGCGGGTCTGCTCTCTGGAGGTCTCCGCCCCGTTTTTCCCGGCCAAGAAAGACCACAAGGGGTCCATAAAGATTCCGCATCAAGGCCCAAAGGTCCCCGCGGGAGACCCATCCGGATGGCAACGAGTTCCAGGTTCCCTGGACGTGTGAGGCGAGGGGAAGCCAGACCCGAGCGATGTCCAAAGAGAGTAGCACTGGATTTCTCATGTATGGCTACAAGACGAGGCTCCTCCCGAGGCGCCCCAGCCCCCGAATCTAGAGAGCGTGCCTACTTTGGTTCCCGTCATTGCCTCCCCTCGCCGCGCTGACAACAAAAGGCACAGACCTTCGCCCCGCTGCCTTCGAGGGTAGGAGACCCATGATTGGAGCCCATGGTCTGTGACCGGGAGCAGATCAGAGGAGCTAAGTCCCCTTCACTGCACTGGAGGGCCACCCACACAGGTGCCTGTTTATCACCATTCCCCCATTCACCCCCCGTCCGGGGACACGAACCCGAGAGGAGACCTATCTCCCAGCGCTGACGCTGACACCAGGGCGGCTGGAGACGCCACCTGGGCGGAATTCCAAGGCCAATTAGCTCGGTGGAATCGCCCTGTCCGCGTGGGGGTCGTTAGGAGGCCATGGGCGACCACCGCTGGGTAGAACGGGGGAGACGGGGCGTGGTTATCAGACGCAAAGACTGCGGGATGAATGCACCGCCGCAAGTCGAGAACACCCCACTTGAATGCCGCCAACGCCCATGATAAGGTCTGGAGGCCGATTATTTTTTTTTCCCTAGGCAGGGGCTAAGGTGAGAGATGCCCCGGCAGCCTAGTTTTTCCGGCTCCCGAGATGAACGAGTGGGCTTGACTGCCTTGACGGTGGCGACTCTACTAGTGCTGTGCCCCAGTACGCGATTCCCTCGGGCCATACATTGTCCAAGAAAAGCAGGGCTTGCCCTGGTCCTACAACTTTAAATAAAAGCACCGAGAGAGGCGTTCCCCCGTGTGCTCACTCCTCCTTGACGGAGATCGGGAGCCCTTGGGATTCTGTGCGAGCGACGCTAGAGCCGTCCTTAGGCCGTTCTGCGCTCATACTGGAGCGCTGCAACTGTAGAGCTGGACTCCTCTAGGCGGCCCCCAGAGTGTTCAGCTGTTGATACCCCGTGTCCACAGGCGAGGTCGAGACCACAGAGTCTCGCTAGAGGCCTGCGCTTACGGATGGGTGGCCCCCCTCATACCGTCGTCCGTCGGCACCTCTACTTCGAAAGTGAGGGAGAGTATCCAATCCCCTTACTACTGAATTGCCATCGCAATCCCTACATTCCCTCGCACCTCCAGAGCGGGACTCTCGCCTCTCCTGAGGTTCGAGAAGAGGCCCCAAGGGGCCAGTTCCCGGCCGCAAGACCAAAGGTCCCCGAGGAACCCCCATCGGCAAGCGAGTCCAGTTCCCTGGACGTGAGGCGAGGGGAAGCCCAGCAGCCCCTGGCGATGTCAAAGGAGGCCTGGACTTCTCAGAGGCAACAAGAGAGGCTCCCCGAGGCGCCACGCCCCCGATTCAGAGAGGCCACCCCCGCTTCCCCCCTGCGCCGCGCGGAAAAGCACGACCTTCGCCCCTGCATTCGAGGGGAAGCCCGATTGCCCTTGGCTGTGACCGGAGAGAAAGGCTGAGTCCCCTCGACTCCCTGGAGGCCACCCCACAGGTGCCAGTTATACCTGTCCCCTCCCCCCCTCCGGGGACCCCCGAGGGTCCTAGCTCCATGCCTGACGCGGACCCAGGGCGCTGCAGCGCCTCCTGGCGAATCCCGAGGCTGCTCGGGCCCCTGTCCGCTCGAAAGGAGGCATGGCGACCCCGCTGGGCTAACGGGGGAGACGGGCCGGGGTACCCGCCGCAACTCGAGAATGCACCGCCGCAAGTCGAGAACACCCCCGTGAGGCCACGCCCATAGAGGGAGGAGGCGCTTTTCCCTTGCAGGGCATGGAGAGCATGCCCCCGGCACCTGTTCCGGCTCCGAACGGGGCTTGACTCCTTGCGGGCGACTCCAGGTGTCCCCCGAGATCCCCGGGCCAACCTGCCAAGAAAGCGGGGCTTCCCGCCACACCGCGGGCGTCCCCCCCGGGCCCCCCTCCTTGCGAGACGGGGCCCTTGGGATCTGCAGCGACGCGAGAGCCGTCCTGCCTTCTCTCTGGCGCTGCAACGGAGGCTGGACTCCCTCTAGGCGCCCCCAGAGGTTCCCTGGGATACCCGTGTCCACAGGCGAGCGGAACCCTGAGTCTCCAGAGGCCGCTCGCGAGGGGCCCCCCGTCGCCGTCGGCCCTCCTCTCGAAAGGGGGGTCCAATCCCCTTCCTGAATGCCATCGCAATCCCTACATTCCCTCGCACCTCCAGAGCGGGACTCTCGCCTCTCCTGAGGTTCGAGAAGAGGCCCCAAGGGGCCAGTTCCGGCCGCAAGACCAAAGGTCCCCGAGGAACCCCCATCGGCAAGCGAGTCCAGTTCCCTGGACGTGAGGCGAGGGGAAGCCCAGCAGCCCCTGGCGATGTCAAAGGAGGCCTGGACTTCTCAGAGGCAACAAGAGAGGCTCCCCGAGGCGCCACGCCCCCGATTCAGAGAGGCCACCCCCGCTTCCCCCTGCGCCGCGCGGAAAAAAAAGCACGACCTTCGCCCCTGCATTCGAGGGGAAGCCCGATTGCCCTTGGCTGTGACCGGAGAGAGAAAGGCTGAGTCCCCTCGACTCCCTGGAGGCCACCCCACAGGTGCCAGTTATACCTGTCCCCTCCCCCCTCCGGGGACCCCCGAGGGTCCTAGCTCCATGCCTGACGCGGACCCAGGGCGCTGCAGCGCCTCCCTGGCGAATCCCGAGGCTGCTCGGGCCCCTGTCCGCTCGAAAGGAGGCATGGCGACCCCGCTGGGCTAACGGGGGAGACGGGCCGGGGGTACCCGCCGCAACTCGAGAATGCACCGCCGCAAGTCGAGAACACCCCCGTGAGGCCACGCCCATAGAGGGAGGAGGCGCTTTTCCCTTGCAGGG
Organism: Okapia johnstoni; assembly: GCA_024291935.2. Lineage (NCBI taxonomy): Eukaryota > Metazoa > Chordata > Mammalia > Artiodactyla > Giraffidae > Okapia > Okapia johnstoni. Next base: position 2,285 of record JAGTYA010000466.1, on the reverse strand, counting down.
CATGGAGAGCATGCCCCGGCACCTGTTCCGGCTCCGAACGGGGCTTGACTCCTTGCGGGCGACTCCAGGTGTCCCCCGAGATCCCCGGCCAACCTGCCAAGAAAGCGGGGCTTCCCGCCACACCGCGAGGGGCGTCCCCCGGGCCCCCCTCCTTGCGAGACGGGGCCCTTGGGATCTGCAGCGACGCGAGAGCCGTCCTGCCTTCTCTCTGGCGCTGCAACGGAGGCTGGACTCCCTCTAGGCGCCCCCAGAGGTTCCCTGGGATACCCGTGTCCACAGGCGAGCGGAACCCTGAGTCTCCAGAGGCCGCTCGCGAGGGGCCCCCCGTCGCCGTCGGCCCCTCCTCTCGAAAGGGGGGTCCAATCCCCTTCCTGAATGCCATCGCAATCCCTACATTCCCTCGCACCTCCAGAGCGGGACTCTCGCCTCTCCTGAGGTTCGAGAAGAGGCCCCAAGGGGCCAGTTCCGGCCGCAAGACCAAAGGTCCCCGAGGAACCCCCATCGGCAAGCGAGTCCAGTTCCCTGGACGTGAGGCGAGGGGAAGCCCAGCAGCCCTGGCGATGTCAAAGGAGGCCTGGACTTCTCAGAGGCAACAAGAGAGGCTCCCCGAGGCGCCACGCCCCCGATTCAGAGAGGCCACCCCCGCTTCCCCCTGCGCCGCGCGGAAAAAAAAGCACGACCTTCGCCCCTGCATTCGAGGGGAAGCCCGATTGCCCTTGGCTGTGACCGGAGAGAAAGGCTGAGTCCCCTCGACTCCCTGGAGGCCACCCCACAGGTGCCAGTTATACCTGTCCCCTCCCCCCCTCCGGGGACCCCCGAGGGTCCTAGCTCCATGCCTGACGCGGACCCAGGGCGCTGCAGCGCCTCCTGGCGAATCCCGAGGCTGCTCGGGCCCCTGTCCGCTCGAAAGGAGGCATGGCGACCCCGCTGGGCTAACGGGGGAGACGGGCCGGGGTACCCGCCGCAACTCGAGAATGCACCGCCGCAAGTCGAGAACACCCCCGTGAGGCCACGCCCATAGAGGGAGGAGGCGCTTTTCCCTTGCAGGGCATGGAGAGCATGCCCCGGCACCTGTTCCGGCTCCGAACGGGGCTTGACTCCTTGCGGGCGACTCCAGGTGTCCCCCGAGATCCCCGGGCCAACCTGCCAAGAAAGCGGGGCTTCCCGCCACACCGCGAGGGCGTCCCCCGGGCCCCCCTCCTTGCGAGACGGGGCCCTTGGGATCTGCAGCGACGCGAGAGCCGTCCTGCCTTCTCTCTGGCGCTGCAACGGAGGCTGGACTCCCTCTAGGCGCCCCCAGAGGTTCCCTGGGATACCCGTGTCCACAGGCGAGCGGAACCCTGAGTCTCCAGAGGCCGCTCGCGAGGGGCCCCCCGTCGCCGTCGGCCCCCTCCTCTCGAAAGGGGGGGTCCAATCCCCTTCGGCCTGACAAGACCTGAAAGGTTTCCCCCGTGAGAACCCACCATCGGCTCCCAAAAAAAAAGATAAAAAAAGTCGATTCCAGTTTCCCTTGGCACGTGAGGCGAGGTGGAAGCCTTATAGCAGACCCCTGTGCAGGCTGGTTAAAGGAGGCCTGGACATCTCAGATGTCAATCACAGAGAGGCTCCCCTAGAGTGCGGCCCACGCACGGACCCGCCTGATTTAGAGTGCCTACGGGCGCCCCTCGTTCCCCAGAGCTGCACGCGTGGAAATATGCACGACCCACTCCCCTGGGGCATTCGAGGGTAAGACCCGAATGCCCTTTTGCTGTGACCCGGAGAGAAAGGCCTGAGGTCCCCCTCGTGGCGTCCCTTGGAGGTCCAGCCTCCACAGTGTTGCCAGTTATACCATTCTCCCACTCACCCCCCTCCGGGGACACTCCCAGTCGCCTAATCTCCATGCGGCTGACTGGCGGTACCCAGGGCCTTGCAGCGCCTTCCTGGGTCGAATCCCGAGAGGCTGCTCGTAGTGACTCCCTGTCCGGCGGGTTTCGGAAGGAGGCATGGGCGACCCCGCTGGGTCTAACGGGGGAGACGGGCCGGGGACCACCGACCAGCCTCAAGCTCGGCAGGTAATTGCAACCGCCGCAAGGTAGCGAGAACACCCCCGTGAGGCGCCACTGCCCCATAGTGGGAGGAGGGCGCTTTTTCCCTTGCAGGGCATGGAGAGCATGCCCGGACCTGTTCCGGTCTTCCGAACGGGGCTTGACTCCTTGCGGGCGACTCTGGTGTCCCAAGAGAGACGTCCGGGCAAGGTCCAGTGCCAAGAAAGCGGCGGCTTCCCGCCACACCGGCGAGGGCGTCCG